>VZRI01012355.1:5880-88228 GCA_013397515.1 Upupa epops
CGGACGCGGGGGGTAGGACGAGGCGGAAGGAGGAACCTGCTGCCACTGCCACCGCTGCTGCCGCCGCTGCTGCTGCTGCCGGTGCTGCTGAGGAGACGGCGGGGGAGGGCGAGTCACCCGGCAACGGTGAGCGGCAGTGGAGGCGCATGCGCAGGGCCGGGGCGGGGAAGGGGCTGTGTGTGGCGGAGGGGGGGCCTTGTGTGCGGGTCGATGTGACCCGGCGACGGGAGCGCGGCCGCGGACCTGCCCCTGGGTCTGGGAGCTTCAGGAACCTTCTGGTTGCGGGACGCGGGGAACTTCCTCGTCTGATGGCGGGGCTGGGCTTGTAGAAGTTGCCGGAGCCCCTGGCAGGGAGCTGTCAGGCGCTGCCTTCCCTTCTCTATCCAGGCTGCCCTTGGGATCGATTTGGCCTTGGAGGCAGCCCCAACAGCTAGAGGGGGGGTCTGTACGCTTAGGGAGGAGTTCTGTGCCTTTCTTCCACCCTGGATTCCCGTCTGTCATGGCACCGGGCACTCTGGCACTGTGGAACTGGTAGCTCCCGCCAGCAGAGTTGGTTCCAGAAGTTAAAGAAGGGTGGTGACTAGATGTTCTGTGAAGGTAGCATTGGCTTATGGACTTGCATCTGGTCACAACAGACACAGTACTATCTTCTGAGCAGTCTCTCACCGTGGGTTTCTGTTGTTCTTGGGAGCTCCTTCGGGATTGAAATATTTTGGTGTAAATGTTTCTCGCTACAAAAAAACCCTATTTTAATGCGACATGTTCTAGGGGTTAGGGTACTTATTCCAGGTTTGGAAAGAAGCCCCAGCAACAACAGAAATGCTAAAATATTGCCTCTTGAACTTGCAGTAAAAACTCTTGAGTTTCTTGCTGCGTTTTAAGGTCTTTACAGAATTTATTACTGACATCAGGTTCTGGGAAGCGGGGGAAAGAGGTAAGAAATCAAGTAAAGTTTATCTAATCGCCCTTTAAAGCAAGAAGGCAATAGAGCAAAACCTGCACAGTTGTTTTATCAGTCGTGGATTCCTGAGTGTCCCCAGGGATGGAGGAGTTAGAGTGTGACTTTGCAATAAATTGTTGAACCGGGTTAGCATTTAGGTTGGAAGTTTTTTTGCTTTCTGTGCGGCTTTATCTGCCAGCGTGTTAAAAAAGAAAAGCCAGTTTGTTGGCCTATAACAAATTCAGTTGCTTTGTCAGATCATTTGTTTTCGATCTTTTTTTTTCCACTGGCCTTTGCTGTGATTTCTTGCATGGATTTGAAGGTATTTAAACTCTGATTTGCTCTGTGTTTTGTGTGCTGCCCACCAGCACAGGGATTCTGTTAGGATCATTTAGACTTGGGATCTCAGGATCACTTAGACCAAGTCATACAGGAACATGTCCAGGCTGGTTTTATAGGTCTCCAGAGAAGGAGACTCTGCAACCTCCCTGAGCAGCCTGTTCCAGTGCTCTGTCACACTCACCGGGAAGAAGTTTCTTCTCATCTTTATGTGGAACCTCCTTTGTTCTGGCTGACACACATTGCCCCTCGTCCTATCATTGGAAGACACTGAACAGAGCCTGGCTGTGTCCTCCAGACACCCACTCTTTTTATATTTCCCAGTGTTAAAGATGTCACCCCTTGGTCTCCTTTTTTCCAAGCAAAGAGACCCAGCTCCCTCAGCCTTTCATCATAAGGCAGATGCTTCATTCCCTTCATCATCTTTACGGCTCTGTCCTGGAACTGGGGGGCCCAGAACTGGACACATTCAAAGATGACTAGGAGGAACTCCTCATCATTCCTAAAACTTGAAAATTTCAATGGTCTCGAGCCCTTAGTAGTTTGGGCTCTTGCTGTATGTGCTGTTTGTAACACTGGAGGATCTTTTGTAACACTGGAGGATCTTTTGAGAGCTCAGTAATAGACTTAATTTAACATTTGTCACACGTGGCTAAGAATGTGAGCCCTCAGGTCACAAAGCTTTTTTTCTCATGCTCATATCAGCACCTTTGCAAAAAGCAGATGAAGCTGAAGAAATAATCTGCGCAGGCATTAGTAACTTGTGTGGCTTTTTCTGCTACGTTTTTCCCCTTCTTTAGTTTCTCAACTTTTTGATCTCTGGTCAAATGTTTGTAGCCTGGCAGTGACACCCTTTTTGAGGGCTCATTAGAAAGCGAGTAAAACTTGCCAAGTCTGAGGTGCTTATTTTTAATCTGGATTTTTCTTTTTATTTTTGCCTGTTGGTTTGTTTTTTCCTTTCCCCAAAAGAAGCACTAAGGAAGAGGAAGTGATGTTGGTAAGGGAAGACCTTCAAGTTGTCCTTTTTCTGTGCGTAGCACCAGGTTGTTTTGCTGCCACGTTAGCACTCAAGCTGTTGGGATGAGTGTGAATTGACATCTTGCAGTTCAGCATTTGGATGAAGGATGGTAAAGCATTACATGTTTTCTTTTTGTGGTGCAAACCCAGTTATATATTTATTAATGTGAGGGCTGTTACTTAGGAACCCAAAAAACGACATACAGAAGGGAGGGGACTTTAAATCCTCTATGAAGGGCTCTGAAAGAGGGAGATCTGTTCCTTGTCATCCAGTTTTTCAAGTGACACTGTATCTCAGTTATTCAGCAGAAGAGGCTGCATGTCTTGTGTCAAAACTGTAGTTGTCAAAGATTACAGGATTTTTGTTGCCTGAAAAGTTAGTAAAATGGAACAATTAATTTTTGAGTCTCGTGCTGCTTTATTATTTTCTGTAAGTTACATATTTTATCTACAACAACTTTGAGAATAAAGACTGGGTCTCTCAAGGCTTCAGTAAATTGAGATTTGGCTTTGTAGTGTCTAGCTTCATAGCGAATTGTTGAGTTTTGTGAAAGTTCATTCAATTCAGATGAGTTTTGTGTATTCTTACAGCCTTAAAGATAATATGTTTGATACGCATCTTCTGCTGGACTTTCAGGGTAGAGCTGCTTTGTTTTGATGTCTTAAAAACATAGTTGAGAAAGTGATTGTTGTGCTGAAAACCTGCTGTTTGCAGTGTATGGGTGGAGTCTTTCAGCCCAAGAAATGGGTAATACTTTGCAGCTGGATCCAGCACAGTATTCTGATTCTAGTGAAATGAATCGTCCCATTGTGATAGAAACAAACTGTTCTGCTCTTGAGGGGTCGCACTTGTGAATGTGTGACATTTAATCCTGTATATTCATTTTAAAAGCACAAAAATATGACAGACGAGCTTAAGATAAAGATACTGCATTATGTGTTCAAACGGCTTGTAACAAAGACCCTGGTTCCAGAGGATTTTTTGTACTGAGAAGGTTTAAATAGTTTATTTTCTTCACTATCTGGACATTTGTGAGGACGTTTGGGTGGGGCAGCTGCTGGATCAGAGCAGAGTACCTGATGGGAACCCTGCGTGATTGTCCAGGTTCCAGATTCTTCATATGTCTCTTCTGTTCAGCGTTCCCTGCAGCGTGTTCGGGATTAAGATTTGTGCTCAGCTCTGTAGGATAGCAATACTTGAACAAAATTGAAAAAATGAGAGCTGCAATCTTGTGAGCATAGTTCTTTCTTCCTTTGTATTCCTTTTTTAAAAGCATGAGTATTTGAAAGCATTTTTTTCCCCATTTTGGCTGAACTTCACATTTCATTAAACCTTTTGTGGTCTTGTCACTCACTTAATGGATTCAGGTTACCCAGTTTTAATCTGTGATGTAATTTCTAACCTTGAGATTTCTGGTAGTACCAGTGTTAACATTTGGTCTTGATCATGTTGTGACATAAATTGATTGTGGAGGAGACTTGTCCCTTTTTGTTTTATTTATTCTCCTCCTCCGGCAATTCAGAGGGTCATTGGTACAGAATTGAACTCTTCTTTGAAATATCTTTACTCCTTCAGCGAGGTTGCTGAGAGTCCTTTATCCTGGTGGCATGTGGGCCTGGTAGTGACAGAGGCAGTGTTTAGTGAGTGGGCGATAGAGTGCTTTTTGTTAACATGGGGTGTTCTTGCTTACCTAGCTGGGAGGGGGAGAAACAAGCTGATGATAAATATATGTAATAGGATAACTTATGTATAATAAATCAAGTGCATTATATATTTATAGTTTGCTTTTTTTTATGTCTCTAAGGTAGATTAACCTCTGTTCCAAAGGCTGCCTTAACAGCAGTGCCAGTTGTAAAGCTGCTTTAATTTTACAACATGAACCTCTGGAGTTTGTTTTTCCTGGTAGTTTTTTCCTGTCTGTTCCCTTACCGTACTTTTATATTGCCATCGCAATTAAGTTCTGTATTATCTGATGTAGCGGCAATTACATGTGTGTGGTTGGTGGAGTGCAGCTTTACATTGGGGGGAGGCAAGTAGGATGAATATAATTAGCTGTTACACAAGATACAAAAGCCTTTTTATTTATTAACTACTGTTGTTAAGAATGTGATGGGATCTGTGCGAGCAGGAAGTTTCTTTAGAATTCTGCACATGTGCATTGGCAGCGGCAGCCAAGAGCGAATCTGACCGAGTGCAGCAGTGGGTGGGAGGCAGTGAGCAAACAGCGACTCTTTTTGGGTGTCGCTGATGGTTTTATTTAATTCTTCTTGCTACAGTATAGTCGTAAAAGGATTAAGAGTCGCTGTAATGCTGCCGAAAAGCCTTTGGATGCCATCTAGTAAGTGAATCTAAAGGGTTATCTCTGCATGTCCAGGCACTTGGCAAGGGGGTGACGTTTTGGTGAGCTCTCAGCTTTGCCCTTTTAAAACGTAAAATTTTGTGGAATACTGCTTGTAGCGGTTTCTGGCTTTAAAACTTTGCTAACAATATTGCAATACAGTAGTTAAATGCTTAATATGGTTCCTACTGTTTGAAGCTGTGTAGGGTTTGGAGTTTTTATTCCCCTTAAATTTTGTCTGAGGCCTGTCTGCTCTTCTGCGTCTGGTGAGGAAGCAGAAAGCTCTGATGAGGATCTGTGTTTGATGATGGGCTTTTCTAGAGAAAGTGTCAACACGGTCTGTCAGCTGAAATTGCAGACTGAACTTTAATGACTGGAAAAGAAATAGCAGTCAGTTCTATGGCTTCTTGGCATGTAAATTCTGAAATCCAGAATTATAGCCATTTTAGGAATATCTTTTTCAGAGGAGCTTTCAGGAGTTGTTGTGGTGCTTTTTTCCGTGGGGAGGACATAAATGCTTCTTTGAATTATTCTGATTTGTAAATTAGAACCATTTCCAGGACAGAAAATTGCCAGTTGAATTTGGCTAAGTCTGATGCTGTGCTTTTTGCATTTATTCGCTTTGTTGGTGTAACCAGCATTGTGCCTGTTGAGGATTTTCTGAGGTTATCTCAGAAGAGCAAGTGACAGAAGGAGGAGAATTGCAGCTAATTGAGTTGAGGGTGTGAGAATACCTGTGCAAAGGCACGTACATGCACATAGTGAGTTTATTCATTAAAGAGCTGGTATCTGCTTCTGCTGACTCCTGTTGTGATTGTGTGTAGAACTGCAGCAACCTTTTCTCCTTGTGATTCATGTTTAAGCAGAAAGCAAACCTGCCCATGAGGAGTTAATAAATGTACTAAGAAATGGAGGGAGCAGGGAAGTTGCATCTGCTTGAAAAGACTTCTCTTTTTCCTAACATGGTTTCCTTCCACACTGCAAGTTAAATTCCATAGTTCACCTATTTTAGAACACCATTCCTTTATGAGGATGGGGTATGTACTCTTAAGAAGAGCAGCTTGTTAAATTTAAGAGAGTAAATGAGCCCAGTTACCTTCTTTGCCAAATCCAGGCTTTGACTAAAATGCCTTTCAGTAGCTGATTTCACTGGCAGTCAGAAAGGGAAAATCTTCCTTTAAGAATCAATTTTACATGAATCTTGATAGTTTTAAAATGCCTCTTAAAATAATTTTTGTTTTTACTACTCAAATATATTAATGAATATATAAATGTAGCTTTAACATTTATTCTGGGGGTTGTTCATTCTTTTTCCCAGATTTTCTGTTTTCTTCCAAGCTGTGTCCCCTGCCCCACCCTGGCTAGCTTTTCAATGATCTTGTGGTGTAAATACAGGGGGAAAGTGTCTGAGATTCCAGGTTGGAGTTTTATTCCTACATTTGGGCCATCAGTTTGAAACAAAGTTATAACTTTGAACAATTCAAACTTGTCTAAACAATATAAGTCTTTATTTGGATTTAGAAGTACGCTTACATCACGGATTTTGTCTAGTTATAAGTCAGGCATGTAAGTAACACGATATGTTCTTTTTATTTATTGAGTGCAGAGTGAGAAATTAAAAACTTTGAGCTGTTTTAATGTGTTTGTGGGATTTTATTTGTGAGTAAACCTCCTTGTAGTGCAGCACAGGAGCATTGTTCCCCTTTGTCTTGGAGAAAGCGTACGTGCTCTCTTGGGACTTAGTGTCAGGCGTGTGGGTGGCTCACAGGGTCACAGCACTGAAGACTAAAACCAAAGTCTGAACTTGACGTGTTTCCTGGGAAGTAGGGACAAACCGTTTTGTTGCTGTGTAACACTTTTTTCCAATCCAAACATTACATATAGTTTTTAGTTTTCATATGTTAAAAAAAAAAAAATCACTGCTGCCTGCTAATCCCACAAGGTAATACCTGAAAAACAGAGCAGTTGGGGTTAGCTTCAGATTTGGCTTCTCAGGCCATATGAATGTCTTGCTAGATAAAGCAAGCAAATAAAAGAATGGCTTAAATGGCTGAGACTTGTGGCAGAAACTCTACACACAGCATTAATGTTTTCATTCCTAAGGCCTGGTTTCAGTTTGTAGCCTTTTTTTGTTTATTTTAGTTTTACTTCTGGTTGTTTTGTTCCTTTGCTTTAGGGGGAAGGTGGTGGAGCCCCAAGGAAAGCTCATTTGACACTCATGTATTTGTAGTTCAGCCAATAATGTAAAAGCTGAATTAAATTGAAGCCTAAACTTTCATATGTATTCCTTAAATATTAACAGCATTCTCTCTTTTCCTTAGTGGCATTTCAAATGTGGGTGTGAGTACTTCTTTAGTTGCCAAGATAAGTGAATGCTATTATGATGGCAAAATGAAACTCGTGGTGCTGTTTTCCCAGCAGACTCTGAAGTACTTGCTTTATTTGTAAAAAAACAAAACCAGCCCCCAAAGCCCAGAATTTGTTTTTAAAATAGCTTAGAGCACTGGAACACATGATACGGAATTTGTATTTACCCTCATTTAAGATGCTTGGGCTCAAGATGTTGCACAGGACATGGTATGGGGTTTTTTCAGCCCCTTGTAAAACTGCGGTGTAGTGTGGTCACAATAAGGTCTATTTTTAGTGTTCTGTCGTTCAGTTATGTAGGACGGTATTGTTGCTTAGGGGATCTTTGTAATGTAGCAACAAGGGAGGGAGGTAGCGAAAGATGTAACACGAGTATTTATAACAAAGCACAGGCTAGATATTGTTTTGATTTCATGTTGGTTTTGTTTTCTTTAATGGCTGTTTTTAGGACTTATGGAGGTGGAGGAAAGGGAAGGGGGAAGCACGTGTTCGAAAGGGTCAGGTTAATACTGACCAGAGCACAAATGGTTGACTGAATGGATCAGCTACTACTTTTTGAGATGTTTGATCATGGCAAAAGTGTATTAAAAAGCCCTGAATTGTTGCCTAGTATTTGTTAAGAGACTCTAGAAGTAATTCTGGAGGTTATCTATCCCATTCTAGTTTTCCTGCATGTCTGCATTGGAGTAATTTATGTCCTGGGCTGGAATCATAGAATTGTTTAGAATGGAAAAGACCTTCAAGATTGAGTCCAGCTATCCCAAGGCTACCACTAAACCATGTCCCTAAGCTCTGTATCTGCATGACTATAAATATGATGATGATTTAACACTCTTCCCTGGACAGTGTCTTTAAAGGCCTGAGGACCCTTTCCATGAAGCTGTTTTTCCTAATGTCTAACCTAAATTTTCCCTGACGCAATTTGATGTCGCTCTGAATTGAGGGGGGGTAAGCGGGAAAGCTGTTGATCAATATAGGAAGTGGAGACACACTATTTAATTATTAACAGATCTGGGCCTGTCCTTCGGATTTAGTGTTGGAAATAACAGGAAATAAAACAGGTTGGCAGTCAGATAACTGTTTAAAAGTTTCTGGCTTTTTCTAGACTTGGTAAATATCTGATGCATTGTACTACAACCTGTGAAGGATGTGCCAATGACTCCAGTAAAAAAGCAAAAGATTTAAATGCTCTGAGAATAAATTGGTGCATGTAATGGTATGCTGAAGTGTGTGTATCTGAGAGGGTGAAAACCAGGCTTTCACTAACTCTTCTAGGTGATGATAAGCAACATAAAACTTTGCTTAAAGTATAAGCTTGGGTTATAAATCTGATTTTGCTCTGACAATGAGACAATCAGGCAGTTTCAACCATTGCTGTGTTGCCAAGCTAGTTAAAATAGAGGTTTGATTTTTTTTTTCTTGTTTTTCTTTCTCCTGTATGAAATGAATGTACACAGCACCTGGTAAAATGGCTCTGCATTTCTGCCAGCTAACCATGCACAAAGCTGCATTTGCTGAGAAAGCTGGGCTTGAAGTTGGTTCAGTTGGTGCTGAATTTTAAAGAAGTGGTTGCTTCTAATTTGCTCGTTTTATTAGGTGATGTTTGTTTTGAAGTGTATGTTTGTTGTTTGCTTTAGCAAGGCAGCCCCAAGCATTATGGCAGATCCATCAAAGATTTTTTCCCAGCTGCCATTAACCCTGCAGCTGGCTAACAAGTTGGCTACTTGCATACAAACATTGTGTTCACTATCCCTTAATATACCAGAATAATAAGCAAAATGCTTGGGCAGAGTCTGTAAATTACAGGAGAGTCTGAGTTGAGATTGCTTCATCCTTAGTAACCAAGAATGTGCCATGATCGATTGCCGTGCCTCTTGATTGCAACCTAACCCTTAATTTTCTGTTGCAACTCACCTGGAGTCCTGATCTCAGACCAGGATCCCTGTGTGTGACACAAGAGATTTACAACCTGTGTGTGATACAAGACAATACATGAGGCAGATGGGAAAGAACGTTGGTTAGTGTTGCTTACGTCTGCAGGCAAAGGTTCAAACACTCCAAAGTCCAAAGGTTTTTTTAACTCTGTTCTTCAAGGCAAGAAACTTTTGAGGAGGAGGAGGATGAAGCACTCTTGCTTGGAGCTTATGGCCAGTTCCACTTAAAACATGGGTGCTGTTTAGGGCACACTGAGATCAGGAAAACTTTTATTTTTCCAAAATATTGAAACAATTCCGGATTCCTGATATCAGGCTAATGAATGGGCTGCTGTTTTGCCACCGAGTAGTGTGCTGTAAGGACTTTGAAAACCAAGACGAAGTTATTTGTTCTGAGGTGGAATAGAATCAAGACCCAGTGTGGGGGAACAGAAGTGCTTTTCTCAATTCCTACAGCTGATTTCTCACACTGATCTCAGATTATGAAACAGAAGGTTTCAGGATATGTGCTTCAGAGCCAGGGAAAGCCTTTTGATTGCCTAGTTTTGGTGATGTGTGTTGTGCTTGTGTGTGCCACAGGTTAGTTTTGCTTGGCTGTAGTTTCTTGTGTGCAATCAGGACTGGTTATGAGTGAGATGGAGGGAGTGAGATGACCCTTTGACTTATTTAGACATTGAATCAACCCATTGTGTCATGAAGCTGCAAATTAGATTTTTAGTTCCACAGCAAACCAAAAAGGCTGTTACCCTGGTCCTTAACTATTTTGAGAGTGAGAATGTGAGAAATGTCCAGGTAATCGGGATTTCAAAAGGTGGTAGAAATATGGATGGTTCTAGGGAAATCTGATTGTTGCTTCCTTAGTCCAGATCCGATGATTACTTTGACTTGGAGCTGGCAGTTTAATCAACATTATAGAAGAGATCATCTGAACCACTGAAAATGGTTTGACTCTGTGTTCTTGAGTCAGGACTTTGATTTGTTTTGTTTGTGCCGTTTAAAGTTGAAGTGTTCAAGCAGTGCCTGAGATCCTTCTAAAATTTTTACAGCCATTACATGTTTTAGTGTGGTAGGAACTATAAAACACTTCTGTCTAATCTACTTAGCCCTTTTATGATGCTTTGAGACAAGAATGAAATAGTCTGAAATTTAATTCATAATTAATAACGTTGAGATGCCCCATGCTAGCTTTAAGTTTGTTTAGCCCCTAAGTGAAGCAGGGGCTCTTCTGCTTGCTTTTCCCTGAGCCATGCTGATGTGATCATGAAGCTATCTTGTTCGGAACAAGAAACCAATGATGTGACAAGGAGAATTCCTCAAATGTGATGTTTAGACCTGTGACTGAGTTTGAAACTGTTGAAAACTTGATTTAATAATATTTTTCTTGTTTTCAGATTAACTGCTGAAGTACTGATCGAGTTCTGCTATTCTTCAATGAGGAACTACAGGCTGATCTTTTGCCATAATCTTAAACAACCATAAATGACAAAAGAATGCTTGGTCAGTGAGGGCAGCTGGCGCAGAAAACGTTTTTCAAACTCGGCTGTTTAAGTACTCTGAGGTAGGTTGCTTAACCTTCTTTTTCTTCTATAGCCCAACTAAGGATTTCAGTAGATCTAATCTATTAAAATTTATCAAGCTACTGTAAACATAGAATTAAGTTTTGGTTGCAGTCCTTTGACTAACTGTACTTTGTGTTCTTTGTGCTGTCCTCTGTGAAAGGGCTTGCATTTAATATTTTCTATTTATTTTCAAAACAGATTTTTCGTTGCTAGAAGAAATATTTTGGTTTTGACAGGGTAACGGTTGAACTGAGTGACATACACTGCCTTTGATGATACCTTTGTTATCTATCTGATCCTGTATCAAGCAAAGACTTGCACATAAAACTCGAGCTTCTGCATGATGGGAAAAAATGGTATCAGTGAGCATCTAGAAAGTAGTTTTAGGGGTTTAATGTTCAATACAAGTTTTAATTCAATGCAGGTGTTGAAAGCTTTATTGGGTAGAGCAGAAAATGCCAGACCCATTAGAACTGCATACAGTGCAGTTGTATCAAAATATGCTGAATCATTTCATGTAACTAAAACTTGTGGGTTTGGTTTGGTATAATCTACTACTTTCATTTCCTTGGGAAGGACAGGGAGCTACTGGAGGGAGTCCAGTGCGTGGCTACTAAGAGGATCAGGAGCCTGGAACATCCTTCTTATGGGGAGAGGCTGAGAGAGCTGGGGCTGTTCCGCCTGAACAGGAGAAGGATTTCATGCTTGCTTATAAATATCTAAAGGGTGGGTGTCAGGATGATGGGACCAGGCTTTTTTCAGTTGTGCCCAACAATAGGACAGGGGCCAGTAGGCATGAATCAGAACACAGGAGGTTAAGGGAGGGTATGGTGAAGATAACAGCACTTGCACAGGCTGCCTGGAGAGGTTATGAAGTCTCCTGCTCTGGAGACATTCAAAACCTACCTGGGTGTGTTTCTGTGGGATCCACTCTAGAAGAACCTGCTCTGGCAAAGGTTTGGACTACATGATGTCTAGAGAGCCCTTCCAACCCCTATCATTCTGTGATTCTGTGTTGGGTTTTCCAAGCCTGCCTGGCAAACACTGTCAGGATATATACTGCAGAATCTTGTTCATCTGAAGCACCTTAGAACTTAACTAATGATGTTGTTGCTAGAATTTTCAGAATTTCCTTTACTGCTGTCCTGTATTATTATAGGTCCTTTATTAAGGATTGAACAGAACACCTCAATAATTGACATTTTTCTCATTAGCTGTATTTTGAGTCATTACAGAGCTCTTAATTAAGTCAATGAGTCGATTGAAGGAGACTGGACGGTGTTTGCGTTGGGTAACAGCACATTGTGTGACACATCAGTGCATGCTGAGGTATCATTTTTGGTTTTAATTCTTATTTGACAGAAAAGACAGCTTTGATTTTTGGCTGCAAAAAGATATGAGGAAGAGCTCCTCCCCTTCCTTGAGTAACTGCAACTCTGTTCTTGCTAACAAAATATTTGGAATTCCACTTGATGAGCTGCAGCAAGAAGGGCAACCAGACAATGAGGTTCCGTTCATAGTCCGCCATGTCGTGGACTATATTGAGGAACATGGTATGTATGGTCTTTTCTATCTTCCTGTCATTTAGATAAATGATGTATTTAGCTGTTACTCTTACAGAATAAATTGTGAGTTTTCTTGAAGAGTATTTGTTTCCTTAAGTTCCTTACATGTAAATGGATGTGATTTGGTTTGGATTTTGTTTCTTGGATACACACTGCCTTGCTTTATCCTTCTGTTGCTTTAATTATCGCTGTTTTCTGGGTAATACAGTCAGCTCAGTAGGATACTTAATAGGAAATGGTGCGGTTTAGTTACTGCTGAGGTTTATTTTACTACTGCATTGTTACCTGGGTATCAGAATGTGTGTGCTGGGAGTCTTGCGAAACAGTTGACCAGAAAACCTTCCATTCAGTTGTGCCTATCTGATTATTAGTATTTTCTGAAATATTTGCCCAGACTAGATCTAAAGGTTTCCTTCTACAACTTCTTTCTGACTCAGGGGGTCTGGAACAAGAAGGACTTTTTCAAGTCAATGGGAATGCTGAGACAGTGGAGTGGCTTCGGCAACGATACGATAATGGAGAAGATGTGGACCTGGTTAAGGAAGCAGATGTACCCTCAGCTATTAGCCTTCTTAGATTTTTTCTTCAAGAACTTCCAGAGCCAGTTATTCCAGGCAGTTTGCACATACATTTGATGCAACTTTCTCAAGGTAATAATTTGACTCAGTGCTTTTATTTTATTAATTTAAGAGTTAAAAAGACAGTATTAGTATTTGCAGTGGCACTAGACTGCTTTTCAAATATAGGAAATGCTGAAATACACCTTTTCTTAGCACAAAACCCACATGGGAGGCCTTTCTTAGGAACTTCGGTTTGGATTCAAAGACAGAGTTTATCCATAACACAGGAAAATAGTGAAGCTGCCACATACCACACTGATTAGTTCAGAGTGTTCCATGTTCTTGTGTGTGAATACTGGGACACTGGTCAAAGCCACTGGAAAGGTCAAAGCCACTCTTAAAAACAAGTTTTTTGACAGTTTCCCCACCACTGATGCTTTATGAGTACTAGGGAATGCTTTTGTCTGCTTTTCTCTTATTTCCCCTGAATTTCATGTACTGTGGCACAGATCTCCAGCTCTGTCCTCATGTCATACTTGCTCTCCTGCTGTGGATTTTTCAATTTAAAATTCATTTGTAGGAGGAGAAAACCACCTGTCATCAGCATTCTGTTGCTAAGCCTGGTTTGGTTTATCTTGTATACACAAAACCTCGCTCTTTCAAATTGGCACCCGTGTGCTGGCACAGTATTTTCTTTACCAGTTCCCAACTTGTCTGTCTGTATCCGCTCTCTTGGGTCTTTTGGCCTCTGCTGTGCTGAGTGGTGGTGGAGTTGATTCATAACTTGACTAGTAAAAACACTTGTCTTGCAGCACCATCTTACTAATGGCTTCAAAGGGCCTGTTGATGTTAGAGGTTCCACACCCTGCGAGATAACTGAGGGGTTTGCTGGTTGTCACTCTGCAGGAGTGTTGCTCATTTTCCACCATCAGTTCATGCTCCTTGCCAGGAGCTGGGCTTGTTGTGCTTTGTCAGATGCACGTTTATTTGATTTAATTTTCTGTTGTTGAGTTTATTCCTGATAACAACTTGATAGCATTGTGATAGTTTTGTTTGCTCAAAGTGAGAACTGGTTTATGCTATGAGTACAGGATAGTTTTCATTTCACACTGATTCATTTCCCTCCTCTAGTAGCCTGTATGTCCTGTAACTTGGAGCGTGGGGTGCTTGTCTGGGTAGCTGGTGAACATTGGTGTGTGAGGCACCAGTCTTGTGCTGGAAACAACTATGGGACTAGAAATGGGAGAGAGTTACTCACTTTGTGTCATTCTCCTTCTGTACTGGGCACTGGTGAGGCCTCCCCTCTAGTACTGGGGGCAGTTCTGGGCCCCTCTCTTTAAGAAAGAGATTGAGGGGATGGAGTGGATCCAGAGGAGCAATGAGGCTGGAGAAGGGACTGGAGGGAAAGGCTGATGAGGAGAGGCTGAGGGAGCTGGAGGGGTTTAGCCTGGAGAAGACTACAGGGGACCTTCTTCCTCTCTATAACTCCCTGAAGGAAGGTTGTAGTCGGGTGGGGGTCAGACTCTTTTCCCAGGCAACTAGCACAAGGAAGAGAGGGCAGGGCCTGAAGCTGCCAGGGCAGGGTTAGGTTGGATGTTAAGAAGCCTTTCCTAAGGGAAAGGGTGATCAGACACTGGAATGGACTGTCCAGGGCAGTGGTGGAGTCTCCAGCCCTGGAGGTGTTTTAAAAAAAGACTGGTTGTGGCTCTTAGTGCCCTGGTCTGGATGATGTGGTGATGTCAGGTCTTGGGCTGGGCTGGATGAGCTGAGAGGGCTTTTCCAGCCTCAATAATTCTGTGGTTCTGGGAATCTAATTCCCTTATATAACTTGTGAAATATAGTGTGAAAATTGGTCTTTTCCCATCTTTGATCGATGTGAAAGGATTTACATAGGGATTGTTTTGGGAAAAGAGCCATTTTCAGTGTGCAGGTCCTCATTTAGTTCCCTTCTGTTAAATACACAGAGAAACCTCACTTAAACTTGCAACTGACTGTCTTTTTTAAAGTGTAAAATAAAACTGATTTTAGAAAGATTTAGAGTTTCAAAGGAAATAAAAAACCCCAAACTCATAAAACTTTGAACTGTTGTTTCCTGATACTAAAATGAAAGTTTCAGCTTCCTCTGCTCAGCTTTTAGCTTTTGATATTGACTGTCTGCTAGAGAAACCTAGCTCATGTCCAGAACTACAATATTGGCTGCATTTGAGGTAGAAGATTTGCTTTCAGAAAACACTAATTTGGGATTCATGTGGTATTTCCCTTCTTTAGCAGCTCTTCCCTATTGTTAGGTTAAGTTTAGCTCTTGAAACAACTTAGTCATACAATGAGATGTTGCCTAGACACATCTTTTGAGACTCTGGTTGGGTCTGGTGGTGGTTCCTCAAAAGAAAGTGATTTTTAGTATGAATTTGACTAGGCCATGTGTCCCAGCAATGTGTCATCTTTTCTTACTTGTACCCAAAGTTCTCCGACAGCACACTCTCATTTTAGGTCTCTGGCTGTCATTTAGAACCTAAATTTTAGGACAGACTGTTTCCTTTTAACTCCTCTTTTACCTTTCATTTTCCTAAACCCATTTCTAGAGAAAATAGGAAAGAGTATATTAATTGTATTGTGACACTGTGGTGAGGGAACTGGGTTTTCTGTGCTTGGTTATGTGTTCAAACCCTGTAGATGTTGACTTGCCTGAACAAATGGAGCCCTGCACAGTTACTGTTTGGCATTTCTGTACGTACAGAAAGTAAAAACAGGAAGTTTTTACTTACTGCTTTGATTCAATATTAAGGACTAGGATGTCTCAGCATTCTTGACTAGAGAGGCACAGTGACTGCTTATCTTCAAACATATTCTTTCCTTTCTACCTGATCTGAGAAGAGTTTTTTCAAATGTCAGAGAGGAGGGGAGGCCTGTTAGTTTTAGTTTTAATCCCCTTTTGCTTTCCTGACATTTCTTTTCCTTTTATACAGAGTATTTCTTTCTTGGTTACAAACATTTGTAGACTCTTCTGAAACTTACTTGCCTGTAGGACTGATAATGTAACAAAGGAGATTTACTGAGAGGTACTTTGATGGAGAAAATAGTTATATGTGGGGTGAGGATGAGTAAGTTTTCTGGTGACCCTTTTTCAGTTAGAGGGCTAGTGAAATGTTACAGAAGAATGTTGAGAATGGGGTGCTTTTAGAGGGGAAAATTTCCGAGTAGGTTATCTAAAATGGGGAGACCTTAACTAGTTTTTAAGGTAGCTCCTTATCTTGGGAAATCTTTGGCAAAGCAATTGTCAGCTGTAACTAGTAGAATGAAAGGATGGGGAGGAGCTACCCTACCTCTGTGTGATCAGAAGATTCAGTGGGCATGCTGAAAACTAGGGATGGGGTGTGCAGAGGAGACTATAGTGGAAATCACTGACTTAGGTTATCAGTTTCTGCTTCATAGAGGAACTAAAACTTGTAGTTTATCATTAGGGAAGGCAGTCTGATGGTACTGTGCTGTGGGAACTAAACTGGGAAGGGTTCTTTTCTTTTTTATATTCCCCCGAAGGATCCAATCATCTAGACCACACAGGTGAAGGACATTTACAGAGGGCAGTACTTAAGAACAGTCTGTCTATCCCATCATCTCATCTCTGGATTAGTCTCTTCTCTGACTTTTCCAAGAGAAGCTGACAGCTCATTCCTAATCTGTCACACTTTTTCCAGAGTCAGAATGTTGGATGGCTGGTGAAGAGGCTGGTGGGTTGACCAAATTAGCTGGACTTTAGAAGTCATTGGTGTTGATGAATTTAAATGTGGAAAAGCAGATACTTTAGTTCTGTGATTAAAATACATTCTTATTGTCTCTTTCAGATTATAATAATGAAGATGAATTTGGAAGAAAGTTGAGGTTCCTCTTGCAGCAGCTTCCACCTGTTAATTACAGTTTGTTAAAGTTTCTGTGTAAATTTTTAGCCAATGTAGCATCGCATCATGAAGAAATTTGGTCAGCAAGTTCTTTAGCTGCAGTCTTTGGCCCAGATGTTTTTCAGTAAGTTGGTTCTAAAAGTTCATACAGTATTTTAGTGTGAAGTGGGCAGTGTATGTGGATAGTCTGAAGTCTTTCCTAGTCCATAGGTAACAGCAGCAAGCATGTTTTAAGCCATGTATTTCGTCCCTCACCTCAGTTTTGTCTTACAGTTTTTGCTCACATCTAGACAACAGCTTGTCTGTGAGCTGCAGCATTGGAGACCATTGGTTTGATTGTTGCATTATTGCAATCATAGTGAGGTCCAGAAGTCTTAGATATGGTTTTTACAGTTACTGTTTGTGGCAAGAAAGCAGTTCTGGGACAAAGCTGTTAAAAGTACAAACATATGCTGGGATTTCCTCTGTACTGGATTGCTTATGCTCTGCCAGGCTGTTCTCCCAACAAACACTGCAGTGGTTGAAGTCCCCCTTCAGGGCTGCAGACCTCATCCACTTGGTCTTTCTGTAGCAGTCCCCCACTATAATGTCATCTATCCCTGACACCGAATCTGTGAGTGGGCTCCTTGACCATTCCCAAGTAGAGCTCCATGCTCTCCAGGGAGGCTGACACCTCTTCCTCATTTCCTCACCTGTCCTTGATCCCTGCACAGTGATGTAAAGGGTGGCCCTCAAGTCACAGACATCATGTGTGGAAATTCTTTGGGAAAGCAGTTGAGATTGTAAAACTAAAACACTTAAATCTTCAGCATTTACACAGATGTGGAGGATCTGAAAGAACAAGAACTCGTTAGCAGAATAATGGCGGGACTTCTGGAGAACTACTATGAATTCTTTGAAAATGAGGAGGAAGATTTTTCATCTACTAATGATTTAAGCTCAATAACAGAGCAGGTAAGACTGTTTTAAATGGCAGTATGTTATCACTGAAGTAGCTGTTACAAACATCTGTGTTTATGCAAGATATGTTGAAATAGCAAAAGCAACATCAAAAGAAAATCAGTGTCTTGCCAGCAGCCAGGTATTTCCTTAAATGCCCATGAAATTGTTGCTTTGTGAGTAAGTACAGCTATATTATATAGAAAAAGGCTGAAGAACTAATCCAACAAAGATATCCTGCCCCACACAGATGGCATTATCCTATATAAACATTATGGCTTAATTACCATTTTAGGAAATGAGAAGGTTTTTAAGCAAACCTAGGACCATGCTGCTGTTGGTCTTTTTTGAGAATATTTCTAGGTGTGCCTTACAGAAACATGCAGGGTCTCGTGCTGCACTTGCTGATGCTATCAGAGGTGGTTGCTAAGCCAAGGTTTTTAACAGATGTTTCTGATTCTAAGACTTCAAAAGATCATCTTGATATTGGTTGGGAAAAGTGTTAAAACTACAGAAACAAAGTTGGGTAGAATAGAAACACTCTGGTGTGCTAGCACTCAACTGTTGGGATTGCCTGGTTCACATGTCTGACTCAGTGTCCGTTAGGGCTCTTACACCTTTTGAATTGAACTTTGTGAAGCAAAATACCACATTGTGCTGACACACATAGAGGCGAGAAGATTTGTCACTTTGGGACATGGTCTAGTGGTCATAGTGGTGCTGGGTAAATGACCTTAGAGGTCCTTTCTAACTTTAATGATTCTGTGAAATAGAGATGGAAACAAGGGAGATGAGAATGTTTGTACAACCTTCTGTTGGCAAATCTTTTTGATTGAAGTTGTGACATCTAAGTTATAATGTATGGAGGTTTTTACTCCTTGTATCATAAAAATCAGGTTGATTGATTATTAATAATTGACTCAAACCCTTTCTCAGAAATAAAGAAAGATATAAACTGAACTTACGTAATTTCTTAGGCCAAGTGAAAGTATTTTGTTTAAAGTGCACAAAGGGTAAATAACGCGCTGTTGCTAAGGAAGGTAACAAAAAATACTGAATTTTTAAAGCCTAACTATCCCACAAACCCCATCTCTAGCAAGACAGGTAAGACAAGTTACTAGGGCAGCTGGTTGCTTCCTCTTCACTTCAGTAGACGCCTCACCCATTGGTCTGGTCTGCCAAGCGTGGGCCTCAAGTTCTGGGTTGAGCAGCTTCTCCTCTGTTGGCTCTCCTAGCAGAGTGCTGCAATTCCACAGTGTTTGCCATCTTTTCAGCTCTTTGCAGGAATATGTCTCGCTCTGAGAACTGACACAGCCCTTTTGTATGCAGGAAGCTGTTGAATGAAGCTGGGCTGGCACTTTGGTAACCTGTCACCTTAGGTTGGGATAACTGCTCTTTGAAGTGTAGTTGGTTGATCTGTACTGTACTCTGCTTTAAAATCACGGACTTGTCTGTAGGTCATGATGTATTTTAGGAATAGCTTTTCAAAAGTGTAACATCCTCTGTAGCGTGTTCTGGGGTTTATTTTTTTTCCCTGTAAGGTAAAAGCTTGGTAGGGTGTCCCTTTTAATTTCGTGATGTCTCCACCAGATGTCAACAGTGCCCTTCTGTTGGGTGCCTTCCAGGCTGTTGGGGAGGATGGGGGATAGAAGGGCTGCTCTCCCCACTGGGCACAGCCCACTGACAGCTGATATATGTGTGGGCAGCTTGTCCTTGGTTCACTGCTACAATTAGTGAGAAAAGTCAGAGAGATAAATTTGTTTCTAGTCCTGGATGTAAAGCTATGTAACACATACACATTTCAAAATTAAACAAGCACCCCATCTCTGCCTTCCGTGCAGTCTTAAACTCCAAAGTTTCAATTTGCTTTAATTTACTGGGTTTTGTTGTCTGTTCATGTGGCAGATACTATAAAGCATATTTTCTTGAGCTGGCTGCTGCTGCTTAGTTTTGGGGGGGTCAGTCATCAGTCATGGGGGGGATTTGAAAATAACATGGCATCACTTGGTTGTGCTTAGTTTTGTCTGGTTTGGACAGAGGTACTTTTTAGGCAAGAAAGATGTCTCTATTGAGTTGTCAACTGGCTATATTGATGTATTTCTTAAATTTCACTGCTTCAGTAAAAACATCTTTTGTATTTAGAAACAAATACAGACGAGGCTTCACAGAACCTTCTTAATACTTTTGCCTCTGCCTTTATTCAGCACTTCAAAGTTTGAACTCTTAGACTTCTGCATATTGCCTTCCACAGAACGGTTTGAAAATACTTGTCATCTGTGAATATTCTTATTAAATAGACAATTACCTGTGTCTGGTTTATGCATAGAAGAAGAAATGCTCTGTGCTGTGTGACCATAGTGGTTTCTTGACTCTGCTCATGTTCAGTTATAACGGTGCTTCTCTTTTTAGTTTCTGCCCAGTGTTTCAAAAGAGTTATGTAGCTTTTTAATGATGTGGAGCATATGGCATTACATAAAAGCAAGTCTAGTGTGCCTGTTTCTCTAAAACTGAGACATGTTCTCGTACACGTCTGTTGTTTTTATACCTCTGATGGTTTTTTAAATTCCATTGACTTTTCAAGCCTTTTAACTGTGGTTAAATCTTTTCTAGATCAACGATCTCTTGGATGAGGAGGAAGATGTTAAGCTTGAGCAGTCTGAAGAACTTCCAGAAGATGGCACAGAGAAATCTGCTGAAAGGCCAGCTGTGGTGCATCTAGATATGACAGGGAGTCTCTCAGATTCCAGGAGCGTTACAGCATCAACAAGGTAACTTCTTTCTGCCTTGCAGATTCAGGTTCAAGTTTGAATTATTGTCAGTTCTGACTGAGAGAGAGAAGTTCTTGGGCTTTTGAGATAAGCAGTGGTGTCTACAAACTGAAGCTTTAGAAAGTAGGTGGAGTGCTTGTAGTAGTAAAATATGGGATAAAATAACTGTTTCCAGATTCGGCAGAGGAAGGCCTTAAATTCAGATTGGATTAACTATGGTGATTTATGCAGAGAAAAAGGGCATGTTTTAGTGAAGCTGTGAAGTGGTATTTAAACAGTAGGCTTTGTAGCAGAAATATAGAGAGTCTGAGTATGGGTAGATGCAAGGCTCGTTCAGTACCATCTTTTCACTGCTCCCTGCCAGTGGGAAACCCTAGGCGTATTTTTTGTCATGTGCTAGTGAGCAGAGATGTGTCCTTGTGTGGCTCTAATTGTGCAGATACTTTTATGCCCAGTTTGGCCAGGTGTTAAATGAAGAAAAGATGGTCTTATTTCACAGTGGAGTATTTTTCATAACCAGTCATAACAAAGCCTCTGTAGATGTGATTTATTTCCTGAAAATACGCTAGAGAGAGTAAACACCTTACAGAAACAGGAATTAGATAGGACCAAAAGGATAGTGTAGAGCAACTGCCATAATACTCACCATTAATGATTATTATGTTGAAATTCAGAGGTTCTAGAAAGGCCTTTAGTAGAAACAATGTGAAGGGAATGTTGAGCACTTGAAAACTGCACTTCATAAGGTTATATAACACACTTTTTGTAGAATGATTTCCTTACAGAAACCCTTGATTATAAGATTCAGAAAGTCTTTCACATAATTCAGACAACTCAGAGTTGTTGAGGCTGGAGAAGACCTCCAAGATCATAAAATCCAGCCAATGACCTGACATAACCACATCAGCTAGACCGTGGCACTAAGTGCCATGTCCAGTCTTTTCTTAAACACCTTCAGGGATGGGGACTGCATCCTTGTCTTGTTAATTTGGATTGAAGAGAGTGGTTACCCTGTTTTGTGCAGTTGACTTGTTAATATATTTGTAAAACACCTGAAGGTCCTTCTTCAGGTTTGAATATACTCTGCCAATTCACTTTATCTTGGAGGCTCTTGTTTCTATGTTATATTGATGTGGAAGTGATGTGACTGGCAGCCATGTACAAGCTGAGGTTCAAATTATTAAACTGCATTTTAGAAAAAGTCGTTAGAAAAATACATAGAAATCCCGGGTCCCACAGTGTCCAAACAGGTCTAACGGCTGCTTGAGCTGGAGGGACCTGTGTTACCTGCCAAGAGCCAGACTCGAGGGTAGTGTTTGGATAAGCTGTGCTGCAGCCAAGCTGTGAAATTACAAAACCTAATACAGGCGCAGGTATTGGAGTGGGAGTCAGCATTTAATTAAATGGAGATGCATAAACTTAGGGTCTTGTATCTGAGAGCTTATTTGCACTTGTTTGTGATACACAGGTTTATATTTGACTGGCTTGTATTACACAGGTTTTAATTTTAGTTCTGCTTTACCGGTGCTTAGAGTTTACATTCACAGAGAGTGAATTTTACCTTACCTTCTCCCCTCAGCAGCTGGCTTTTGGTGTGGGCATTGCTTGTAAGAACTTGTAGGGGAGGGTAAGGAAGAATCTATACCAAAGTATGAATAAAAAAGCAAAAGAAATGCAGGGAAAATCACAAGTTTACTGCCTGAGTAGTGTGAAAAATGTGGGTTTTGAGTTGAAATCTGTTGAGCTGATGACTGTACACTTCTGTTTCATTGCAAGAATTTGTAAAATGGAAAATAAGAAGGGCAACGTTTGGTTTTGTACTTGAAATTGTATTTTAGTAGTTAATGATCTTAGTCAGCAGTGGAGCTGGTTAATTTTAGTTTGAGCTAAATTAAAAAGACCCCAAACTGCTGCAATTGGAATTTCTACAAAAGTACTTATTCCAGTGAAAGTGTTAAAGCAGTTTAACTACTTGCAGGTATGAAGCTGCTTGTGGAATGTGCAAGTGCAGCAGCAGTGACACACTCAACATGCTGGAGAGCTTAAATTTGATAGCCTGAAGAGAAAAACATTTTTACTCGATGTTTAAGGTTAATTAAAAATTAATAGGCATTAATTATGCCTGACATTTTACATAATTTGTGGGGAAGGGTAAGGAGGAATCCAGTGGAAGAAGAAAATTTTGACACTAAAACCAGAACAACTGCAGGAAACACTGTAAAAACAAATTACAGAGAATGAGAAAATATGCTTGATTAAGCTTTGAACCACTGTAAATACTGTTAGCATTTTCCCAAAGTGAAGGGATTTCACAGTATGCAGGTAGTGGTGGTTTTTTATTTGGTTTAGTTTCTTGATGTAAGAAAAGCCATATTAAAAAAACCCTCAAGTGTTAATTCAGGCTTTTTGGGATGTTTGCCTTGACATAGGGCCTGCAGTAACTTAGAGGAAAGTATAAGAAGCAGATCTTAAACATGGTTCTTGCAGTTCCTTAACCTGTCCTTCTGTTGTCTCTCTGCTGCTGTCAGATTTTGGGGACTGAATTTTTGTATCTTTTGGTCTCTCTGAGGAGAGGAGGAAAGTAATGCTGAGGGTGCATGTTCTCTATGTTAAAGATTGGTTATCCTGAATCATGCAATGCGGTATCTGACCTTCCTTCTAGTTAATTGAGCTATAACTCAATGATAATTTTGCTCGCTACCTTTTTTTTCTTCACTCATACGGTTCAGAAAGAACAAACAGAATGACCTTCATGCATCTCAAGGTGTTAAACTGAGTTAGAGCTCTGGTGAGGATGTGGGTAATCATTAATGCAGTTTGATTTAGTGGCTGCTTGAAAAGGATATTTAAAATAAACCTGTTGAATGATCTTTAAGCCTGCTACCCGGCTGGGGAGCACAGGAGCTGTCATTGTGTATGTGAAGGAAACACAGTATTCTCTGTTACCAGGAGCCTTCTTCACCACAGATCCTCTGGTCTTGCTGGCTTGACTTTTTAGAAGAGAGTAACTGACTCAGCCCTGCAGCTGATGTTTTAAGATGTGCCATTGAAATAATCACTTTAGAATTCTTCTCTGTCATTGTTTCCCATTTTTCATGGGAAAAACTCTGCTTTGCCAAGCAGTGGCTGCTTTGCTTTTTGCACTTCATCTGAAATACTTTCAGCCCAGAAGCCTGATAGGAAAAACTCATGAAATGCTCTTTTGGGCTAATTTTCAGAACTGTATGGGTACTCGGGTTCTGTAAACACCACTTTGTCTGTATTAAAGGCCATGACAAGGGCAGTATCCTCACTGTTGGGGCAGTATTGGGAGGGGTATTTTTGTTAACCCATTTTTTGTTTTAATTGTTCCCCCAGCAGCAAGAGAGAGGCAGGAGGGGCAACAAACCCATATATAGTAAGGATGAGCAAACAGACCTGCCTGAATTGCCAGAAGATCTAATACTATTTTAGCTTGACGCTCCCTTTAACACCCCAATATTTCCATCCTAGAAAATCAGGGAACAACATGTTGGGGAAAGCTTTCAAGTGTTGATTGGGCAGCTTATTGTCAGGAGTGACCTCATGTTGCAGTCTCTTTCTATTTAGACTGCAGGGTTTAGTGCAGCACTCCAGAAGTACAGGCTGACAGGCAGCACGCAGAATGCACAACCAGCAGCCAACAGCACACTTCGCTCTTCTCCAGATGAAGCACTTTTATGTGAAGTGCTCATTTGGGATAGCAAAAATAATCAGAATGGCCTGTAAAGTCCTGCTGCACAGGTAAATGAATAATATGAAAGGAAAATGTTGCTTCAATGTGCTTGTTATAAGATTCTCTGTTTACACATTTAGTGTTACCTAATTTTAAAGTTATTTTGGAAATACAGGGAAATGAAGTAATGTCAGTACTGGTTTTATTTTCTTTTAATGGAAATTAAGAATCTGTGTACAGTCAGTAAAAATAATGTTGGAGGGTTGGATCTCTAGCTAATGTTATTCTTCTATCTCAAGCTGGTTTTTTTACCAGGACTCTTTATGTGCAGAAGGGATTCTCGGGAGAGGGTTAGCATTATGAAACAAAGCTGTTTACCTCTGCCTGTCTTGCTGTGTCATGCTGCATTCGGGCTCAGTGTAGCAGTGTAAGTTACAGCTTTTAGAAACACTCATTGAGCTGGGGTACGTGGGTTCGGAAGTTGTAACGTATTTTCAGTTAAGAGCGCTTCAAAAAGTGCTTAATTGCTGAAGTGATTACTTGAAGCTGTAAGATATTCCTTATGTAGTAAGAGGATTCCTGAGGCTTTGCAATAGTGCTGATTTATGCACATCCTTTGCTGAGTAAGAACCTGTAATGCATCTATAGGTGTTTAGTACAAGCTTGGGTAAACAATCCTGCGCTGGGGGCTGAAGGTTACGCAGCGAGGTGGAAAATTTTGTTGCGAACCCTGTCTGAAATCTTTGGATTCTTTGGAGATGAGCTTGATTCTCCTCACTGACACAGTTCCTCATTGTCTCAAGTGGTAGAATAAAAGGATTCCAGGCCATTAGTTTCCTATTAATAGTTTTTGTACTTGTGCCCTTGACTGAATTTCTTTTGCTCTCGTTTACAACTTGAGTGTTGTGATCTGTGTTCTCCCTCTGCCCAAATTTATCGTAGGAGTGACTGTGTATGAATTGTAAATAATTTTCAATGTGTACAGCCATGGATTTGTACATCTAGAAAGTAAGTGGTACCTTTTGTAGCACAACTTTCACAGAACTTACTGAGATAAATATTTAAAACCTTTTTCATGTTTTCAAATCTTACTGTTTTATTCTGAGAATGTTGCTCCCTCTCTGTTTTATCTTGTGCATGAAGCTGAATTTATTCACAGCTTTGTATCTTTCCATCTTATTTCAAGAATAAACTGTTTCTCAGAGAGCTGAACACTGCGTACAAAAAGAAGGGCTGTGCTGAACTGTGCACAGAAATATCCACAACATGTAAATATCTATACTTGTATACTGTTTCTTAGCATTTCCTTGTTTGAAAGAAAACCCAAATGACAAAATGTCAGCGTATTTACCCACAGCTGTTTGATCCAACAGATCTGAGATGAGTGGCCACAGGATCTGGCTTCTACATCAGGTGTTTTGATTTTCCAGAGCTATGTGGCAATGGCTATTTTGAAACATCAATGTAGAGCTGCCTGTTCTGTGAAAACACTTGGAATAGACCTGCTTTCAGTTTTCACCTAGGCAAACACACGCACAAATCCTAAACTAAGCAGGATTCAAAATCCAATTCCCATTGGAAAAAAAAACCTGAGCAGGTTTTTGGGAGCTCGTGATTGTTCAGTTGTTACACAGTGGTGTTTAAATACCACACACTATTGACCAGGGCTAGTTGTCTAAGGCAAAAGGGCATAATTATTTTTAAATAAATGCTTTAACCATTTTCCCTCTGATCTAGTGTTTAATTGAAAATTCTTTATTGCTTGTGGTTCATCTACTTAGAGGAAAGAAAAATAGAAAGTCTGCTTGAGGTGATCTAATTATCTTACCCTTCCAGAAGTGGAGCTACTTATAAAATTGATGAGGTCTAACTTATGTATTCTTCACTGTATTAAAACTAGTCTTGGGTAAGCAGAGACACTGCCTATGATTTTTAGTGCAAGTGCTGTGAATTTCAGTCAAAACCCTCTTGCAGAGGCCAAATCTGTTCAGGTCTCCAATGGAGTGAAAAGCTCCCTTGTATTTCAAGGTTTACTTCATGCATTCATGAAAATACTATTTAAAAGCAGCACTGGCTGCCTGCAGTGTTGTATCATGGTAAAGGGTAGATGAGAATTGTATTTTTCAGTGTTTTGAGATCAGTTATGTGTAACAAAAAGAAAAACCATTTGTTTACCTCCCTTCCCACCTCCTAGTTGAAGACGTGTAAGGTGCAACTCATCAACATTTACAATACAATTTTATTTCATTCATGGTATATGTACCATCAGTGTATAAAATCTAAGCATTCTGTTTATTATGACAGGATTTTGACAATATTAGTGCAAGATCATAGAGGGGGTCACCTACACATGGGTTAGGTTACCCGCACTTGCATTTGTTAATGCTGATTTTTATCTTCCGTATCCCCCACCCTGGCAGACCCATAAGTTTAACACACTAGGCTGAGGTGACTTGTGCTAGGAGACTTACAGATGCTTTACAAATGGCTAACTGGTGTCTCCAGAACCTCTGGAAGGTGGTACCTGCCTTACACTTGAAATGTTCCTGTCCTCGGGGAGTGCTGCAGGTCTGTTGAATGTTGCAGAATTAAATTATGCAACAGTCTGACAGGCGGGGAAGAACCTCTATGAATTGCAGCTGTGGAGGAAGGCAGAGTAAGTTGGAATTTGCTTTAGGGCAGCAAGGTTAAAATCTGCATTCTTAAGCAAGGTGTCAGGAAATCTTCGGAGACGAAGCGATTAGTATTTCCCATGGGAAAGGCTGTACGTCTGAGAGCTTGTAGCTTTGTGATGTAGTGACTGTTGGCTCCTGGGAGAGACAAAGCTGCATTGCTGCTCCTACAACTTCATCTTGTGATGGCATTCCTCAAACTTTCTTCATCTAAATAGTATAGAGACTCCAGATCAGCTGTTTCTTTATTTACCTATTCTACCTCTCTTAGCCACATTACATGCAGTCTTTAAATTGCTTTCTGTTGATTTTATGACTTTTATTTAGTGTGTTACTTTTTTGCATGGAATTAACTTTTTTCTTCTTTATTGCAGTGCTCATATCTCTCCCATAAGTATCTTGCCAGCCTCTGCAGAGTAAGTATGATGAAAATATAAAATGTTTGAATTATGCTGTTGCTAGAACATGCGGAGAAGAGACATCTTTCAAGAAAAAAATACGTGCAGTAGGTTTGAGGATTGCAGTTACAATTAAACATATTTCAATTTGAAGTATTTAACTTAGGGCACTTAACATTAATGCATGAAGAAATTAATGTCTGTCAGTGGTTTGACTGCAGAAACAGGAGAGCAGAGCAAAGTATGGTAGAATCTAGATTCTAAAACTCTGTTTTATACTTAGATAAATCCTAGGGGGGGATTAAGTTAAAAATTAGGAGAGCATTCATGTTGTGTTTTTATCCAAGTGTTCAAAAGTGGAGGAAAAATAAAGATGCAATTCCAGATATAAAAATGGAGTAAAACAATTGAAGATTATTACAAGAGGATTCTTTTATAGGCCTAATTGCAAAGTTGAGATGAGCTGGCAAAGAAGCACTGATTAGAGCTGTCTGGTTTTAAAGACTGCTGTGTATTTCTTTGTACGTCTCTGTGTTCATCAGGTACTTGCTCCTTGTCTGTGCTCTCTGTTGGCTTTTACTCTGTTCAGGAGGGGTTACAGCTGACTGCTCCAGGGCTGTCTCACCTGTTACAGACAAATGATTTTACTGCCACATGAATATATTAGGCTTTTTACAAGTTTTTTTTATAGTTATTAAAAATCAGTTTATCATTGTAATGTATTAGTTAATCTTAAAATACTGTTAACAGCCTTCCTAACAATGTGTAAATGCTGTGAAATAAAAGTAGTAGGTGAGTAATTTCCTGTTTTTTGGAAGTTAGTCTCTTTTTGCTGTGAAGTTCTTGTCATTAAAGTTGACTGTCATTGAGTGAAGCGTCTCTCTGCATAACTGTCCAGTACAAAAGCAGAGTTCTTTATGGGAATCTTCTGTCTTTTGTTTTGTTTTTCTCTTCAGCATTTTAGAACGAACAATCAGAGCGGCTGTGGAACAGCACCTTTTCGACCTGCAGAGCAGCTTAGATAATGATCTTAAACACATACAGCAACACAGACTGGGCTGTAACAGTGAAGAGAAAAATCCCTGTGGGGATGAGGAAGGATCTAACAGCCAGTAAGATTTTGCTGTATCTGTAGTAAATTCTGTAAGATTGTTTGTCTTAGCTCTTTGAAAACAAACTGCCAGACTTCAAAGCTTTAGATTGTGATTCCTGCTATTAATTTATATTTATCACATATTTAAAACCAAATCAACAGCTCTTGAAGCAAATATTTTAAGTTGGTCTTGGAGCTAAAATGTTGTGAAGTATAACTGTTTCAGTGCTGGATCCTGTGCAAGTAGCATTTCATAGAGTGCTTTCATTCTCATCACACTGTTACTTATGACAGTCTTACCATAAGAAAGCTATTGTAGAGGCTCTTTCAGTTTCTTTACTCTCTCTTTTCACATCAGCACAGCTATTTGACTGCCCTGGCTGCTAGTGTCAATGAAACAAATGAAAAGAATAGAAGGACCATTGTGGATCTGTTTGCACAGTTACAGCCTCATTTGATCAGCAAGTAAATCTTGCTGTGCCATGACTGTAGTGATTGCCATGGCAGCATTGAGAAGCTGGTACTTTTTGGTACTTTATTAAAAACAAATGTCATGATTAATATGTATGATCCAAAGGCCTGTAGTTAAGTAGGACTTCAGAATCTAAATTCCTATGTTGCTCAGAGCACGAAATGCCTAAAGAATTGAGTGCTGTTTTCTACATTGTTCAGTCTTTGTTTCTAAAAGGCTTATCTGTGACAAGAGGTCACACTAAAGTTAGCAGTTAGTCATGAGAGTAATAATCACTGCTGGTAATTATCAATTAAAACTGAGTTTTAGCATTAGAGATTTAATGCCTTTCAAGTAAATTATAAGTAAGTGGGTGATTTGTATGAAAGACCAACCTGTTGTAGCTGAATTCCTTCAGTTACAACGTAAGTGCTTTAAAGGCTGTCTGACTTCAGAAGAGGAGGCTAAAAGTGCCATCACTGCAGGTTTGAAACCGATATAGTCTTCTGGCATGGTTGCTATTCCAAATGCTTCTGATCATCGTTCCGCTGTGGATTAACCGTAATAGAGGACACATGATAGTGTTCCTGAAAGAGGTCATCTGGGTTCTTTAAAGCACAACTGTCAGGAGAGTATGCACAAGGCAGATCCATGTTTGACAAAGAACTAAAAAACCATAATGATCTAGTGCAAATTTTTAGAACTAGCTTAAAATACTTGTTGGAATGAAAAAAAGGTTAGATTTCAAACTATACTACCTAGTATCTAGGGAGTGGAGGAGGAGCATTGAGTTTGGAGACAGAAGGGAAGGATGTAATGCTACAGGCTTGGGGAAGAGTGTCTAGAAAGCTGCTTGATGGAAATGACCTGGGAGTATTGATTGATCAGCAGCTAAATACGAGCCAGCAATGCACTCAGGAGGCATCCAGTGGCATCCTGGGTTGTATCAGAAATAGTGTAGCCAGCAGGAGTAGGGAAGCGATTGTCCCCCTGTACTCAGCACTGGTGAGGCCACACCTCACATACAGTGCAAGAAGGACATTTTGAGGTGCTGGAACAGGTCCAGAGAAGGGCAACAACGTTGGTGTGGGGTCTGGCAAACAAACCTTGTGAGGAACTACTCAGGAAACCTGGGCTGGCTAGTCTGAAGAGGTGGAAGCTGAGACCTTGAAGCCTTTTTGCCTACAGTTATCTGAAAGGAGGTTGTAGAGAGATGGGTGTTGGTCTCTTCTCACAAGTAATGAGGCAATAGGACAAGAGGAAGTGGCCTATGTGCCAGAGTAAGTTTATGTTGGACATTGGGAATAACTTCATGGAAAGGGCTATCAGGTGTTGGAACAAACTGTCTAGGGAGGGAATTGAATCTCTATCCCTGGAAGTGTTTTAAAGTTATAGGGTCCTGATTTAGCGGTCAGTTTGGGACAGGTAGGTAAATGGTTGAGGTCAATGATTTTAAGGGTCCTTTCCAATGTAAACAGTGATGCTATGATTCTGTGAAGTCAGATGCTTGTGATGAATCGTGGAATCATGGTGACAGGGATGGTGGTACATAAAGACTATGGACTAAATACAGAGTAGTTTTAATCTTGTTGTACTGTTAAAAACTGGGTTCAGTCCTAGGAAGAGGAAATGTTAGAAATAATGGCTTTTTTTACAGGAGGGGCATGGTGACACTGACTATAAACTGACTGGATTCACTATTGAGAGGAGCACAGCCAGAGCTACTTTGAGTCACTGTAGTTTGAATTTGCTTTTGCTGCTGGCTCTCTGCACTTCTGTTCCTTAGGGTCAGTGTAGTAAGTGAGAGATATACTTCTGACACTTAGTACAAGAATCAAATCAATGCATTTCAGTATGTCTATCCCATATGGTTGTAGAAATATCCAGAAACACATTAAAAATTGCATGAATAATTAAATTTGCCTGCAGTTGGTTGAAATCATAATTTTTTCTCAGAATAATGTTATTGGACAAAAAATCCTCAAAACAAAATCTCTGGTTAATGTAAAATAAAATAATTTGATACCATTCAAGGTGAAAAAAGTAATTGCAGTGGTGGTGCTTTCTTTTAATGGTGGAACAGCAGGTAGTAAAATCTTTGTTCCCTTTAGGAATGATGATATTGAAGATATTGACACTGGTAGCAGTGAGAACGTGGGAAACTGCTCTGAAGCATTGGTTTGCACTGACTCAGACAGTGAAGCTATGAAACATGATACTGTAACGGAGGAAGAGGAAAGCGTTCAGGTGAGAGGAAGAGCCTCGTGTATGAATATTATAAATAGCTGTGGCTTTATCCAAGTGCCTTAGAGATCCAAGTTTTCCAGTAGCTCTGATGTGGCCTGATGCAGCACTCTTGCTTGGTGCAGTTAGTTGCCTTCGCTGCTGAACACATTTTGTAGAGAGATAGCTTTGTCTGTTTTTTGATATGACTTGTTTGACCCTGACTGATGTTTCTCTGTTGATTTTTTTCATAGGTACCAGCCCTTCCTGCTGCTCAGGTAAGTTGGTGTATCAGCATTGGTTAAGGTACCATCTGTGTTAGCCTAGGCTTCCTGAGGAGCAGATCTCAGGCTCAGACTGGAGCACAGCCCACAGTTAGTCACACCTATTACTGGATCAAGAAAGGGTAGAAGTAGCAGTCATCTTGAGACTGCGCAGCCTCTTGGCTGTGCTTGTCCTAGGAGGGTTTTGTAATTGCCTAATTATAGCCTTTTCTGTCTGTTTGCACTTTATTCTGTAACTGGTGTAGATGTCCTGTTCTTTTCAACACATCATTAAGGAGATGAAATGATCTAGTCGAAAGAGCTTCTGTTACTTCTCCTTGGACCTTTTTGCTTAGATGTTTGACTTGTGCTGTACAGATAGCTCATGTCCCTCCACACTGATGGTACAAGTTTAGAATTCTTACTCTTGAGGTGTTCAGCAAAAGAAAAAATGAAAGAATAGTAGACTTGTGACGTCCTGAAGAGGTTCTGCACTAAATACGGTTGTCTTGAAAAGTATCAGGATCAATCATTTGTATTCCAAAGCAGAAAAATCTGTCTAGATTGCTATGTGAGTGAGTTTCAGATTGGTACCCTAAAGCATGCTTTTAAAAATTAAGTATGCCAGTTACATTTTTGAAAAATTCTTTTTGCTCAGAAAAGATGATGGTGCTGTTTAAAATTCAGAAAGCTACTAAAATTGTAAAATAGACAACTGTAGGATCGTCAGGTGTCACAGATTTCATACTGGCTTTGCTTTTCTGTATTCTGATTAAATTGAACAGCTTCATGTCACTGCAAGAAGCAAGTACAGCAGATACAGTTTGAATGGCAAACCCAGAATCATAGCAACTGTAAATGCTGAGTTAATTGTTCGTACTGTACAGCAAACGTGCCTCAGCTTTGCTTTGAGCTGCAAACTCTTAGGCCTTAGGATCAAACGGGAAGGCTTGAATTTGTAATGGTGGCCTGCACCGTGCCTAATGGTTTTATCAGTAAGCAAACATCAGTCTCTCACTTGGGGCATGTGTATTCAATCAAGTAATACCGTGAAGTATGTGCTGACAAAAAATGAAAGCAAGCAGAACAGTTAACATGCAGGAGAATGGAGTCTCTGCTGCTCAGTATGTAATAGCACGTATGCAGCTGTCATATTGGCTCTTCTAATGAAAAATTCACATCTATAGTTCCTTGTTTGTTTGCTAAAACTTCTGTTGTTGTAAATCTAAGTGAAACCTTTGTTGTAAATCTAAAGGATGAGTTTTGTAGGTAGAGAAATTTGCTGTACGTGTGTAGAGAATTTTCTGCAAAGGTCTTTAGCTTCTTGCCTGTGAGTTCATAAATCTTTGAGTGTTTCCTGAAACATAACTAGCAAACCTATTATTAGTAGACTTAAATTAACTAGAAGAATTTAATGAGGCTGTGAACTTGAAAAGATAGAAATGGATGCCTTAAGCATAGTGAAACCATGAGTCTTGTCTGGAGTCTGTGCTCTTATTAAAGCAAAATATTTCCATAGCACTTTTCACTATTGTGATGTCTTCTCTCAGCCTTCTTTTTGCTTTCATGGATCCCAAGTGACTCTTCAGAATCACCAAAAAGCCACATTTTTTCAATTGTTCCTGCAATTATTCTGTTCTACAACAGAATCTCATTCTGTCAATTAAAATGGCACAGAATAGATTGATTGTCCAGGCATCGATGCCAAATCTTGTTATTAAAAAATGATTAGATTTTGCAAGCGCTCTGTTGAAAGTGCAGGGCAGAGTCCCATCTTTTTGCCAGAGGTCAGTCTGGTTTAAGCTGTATGTTATGTGTAGTATTTGGTTTAGGTTCTCAAGTCTTTCACCAGCGATAGTTGAACAAGTTTCTCATATTAACTCCTAATACTTCCTCCTGACTTTTTAATTTCTAAAGCACAGCATATAATTTAAAACCCAGAGCATGTAAATGCAGATGGAGAAACAAAACTTGCAAATTGGGGGCTTTTCAGTGCATTTTGGGCAGTTTCAAAGAGCAGCTGAGAAAGATGAATTGCACATCCTACAGAGTCCCAAGCATGTTGGTGTACTCAGGATGTAAAGGGGAAGGTGATGCTTGGGAGCACTGTCATGTGTAGATGCACTTCTGCAGTCAGAGCTGATGGCATTCCCAGCCTTTTTTTCGTTTGCATGCTTTCCAGTCCATTGGTATCAGTGGTGAGGTGGAGTTGGGTGGTTGTTACACTAGTTTTTGTTTTCTTGTTAATGTACCATCTCAAGTGTTACTGGAGTGTTGTCTTTTGGGTAGATGTTAAAAGGAAATAAATGCATTCTCCTATATGAAAGGAGTTTCGTGCAGAGAATAGGAAATGAAAGATGTGCACATGAGTTCTCCTTTGGGTCTGAAATGAAAACAGAGGCAGCTGTTGCCACAACTACACTAGGTGTGACTACGCTCATCTCCGGGGTGGAAATTATCTTCAGGAGTATGACAAATGCACTATAATTAAAAACTGTTTTCCCAAATTGGCATTTGGCTTGAGGACTGAACTAAAGTAAACAGAGTAATGGGGCCTTTTTTCCGATAAGGGTGACTGTTAGTCAGTGCAGCACCAGGAACTCTTCAGTATATTTGACATTTCCTGTTAACTTCATTTTATATTGAGACATCTTAATGACAGTTCGTGAGAACTTCAGAACGTCTGAAACCAAACATAACTTGCTATTTTAAAATGACATATTTTACAGTTCACGTTTCTGACATTCCTCTAAATAAGATACTTTGTGAAGAAAACAAGCCCTGGGCTTCAGCATAAATACTTAGTCAAGTTTTCCAGTGCCAGCTTTGAGCAAACAAAATGGTGACATGTGTTCATCGGAACTTGTTTTGTGAGCTGGTGTCAGTAATGCCGGCGTTTCTTCATCCCCTTCCAGTTCTGTTGCTGCTTTATTTAGCAACAGGGATTAGTAACTCCTTTTATAAAGTCTGTCAGACTGGTTTCATTTCATATACCCTAAGCTCAAGTCTGCTTCCAACCCCGTTATTTTTTGAGTCTAGGCTGTACTTACTTACTTAGCCCAAACTTTGTGCCATGCTTAATTTACACTGGAACTGCTGGTCTTAACATTGAAAGGAAATAATAAAGAGATACGTTTGAAGGTGGAAAGTAATTGTTAGTGACTTAAACACCTGGTTACTGGCCTTACTTTGGATGGGAAAGTACTGCATAGTTCAAAAGGATGATTTCCATCCCCACCCAAGAAGTTGTGCTCTTATTTCTTAGGGGCTTTTGTTGTTGGTGCTTGTTACGTGAATGTTTGGAGCTGAGAATATCATTCCTAAATCTTCCTGTACATACTTTTTGCCAACAGACCGCAGAGGTGTTATTGAAACCATGCGATGAAGATGAAAATGTTGATGGAGAAAATAACAGTGAAAGGTATGTGGTTTTCTTTTGCCACTGCTGCAGCACCATGTGTCCCTTCAGTTTTGAAAAGGAAGTAACAGACTGGTGATTTGGGACAGCACCAGTATAACACAAGGGAGGTGAAACTATACATGCAGCTTTTCAGATGTGAAAACAGAGTAAAGTGGAGCTAATACTTTTAATGATGATGATATACAAAAGGCACAGCTTTACGCACTTAAAGGGAAAAGAAATATAAGCCTACATAATAATTCTTTCTCTTTTTTTTTGTGAACAAATGTTCCGGGTAAGAGAAACAGAAGAAGAGAAAATTTTCTTTTATTTGTGCATGTTTTATTGCTTTTAATGATCAAAAAATTAATGCTGGTAATAGCGATGAGCCTGAACACCTCCAGTTCATTTTCAGCTTGAGTTCAGCACTGATGAAATTTCAGTTTTAGGTCAATTGACTTTGAAAATCTTTATTCCTTGTCTGGAAATGAAAACAGCTCAGACCTTTATTCTCAGCTTGATTCAAGTCCTGTTACTGTTTTCGTGCTTTAGCTTGAAATTGTGTGTGGATAACAAAAGCAGGGGTGTGGGGAGGGAACTCACAATACAACTTTTGCTTCCCAGAGTTTTAACTATCATTAAAGAAGTATATGGCATATCAGCTAAAATGGCACTAGGGTGTGTAGGAATGAAATGTAAAGGGGAACATGTCGTACTTACTGTCAGTTATTTTACATACAAATTCTTAACAAAGTCTGTGTCTTCTTTTTAGGCAAAAGAGTATATTCCTTGGTGGCAATGATAGAATATCTTCAGAGATGTTTCTGGTAAGATGATGGTTTCATTTATATGCAGATACACAGCATCTTAGGAATTTACATGAAATACAGATACAAAGGCAAACAGGATTTTGGCCTGGATCAGGAATAGCATGCTCAGCTGGACAAGGGAAGTTCTTATGTCCTCGTACTTGGCCCTTGTGAGGCCTCATCTTGAGTAATGTGTTCAGTCCTGGGTTCCTCATTATAGGAAAGGCATGGAGGTGCTGGAATGGGTCCAGAGGAGAGCTACCAAGCTCATGAGGGGTTTAGAGTCCTATGAGGAGAGGCTGAGGGGGAGCTGGGCAGGTTGAGTTTGGAGGAGGCTGAGAGGGAGACCTCATTGCCTTGAAAGGCAGGGTGAGTGTTAGCCTCTTCTCCTGGGTGACTGATGACAGCACCAGTGGCAATGGCCTGATGTGGAGGCGGGGGAGGGTTAGACTGGATCTCAAGAAGAAATTCTTTTCAGAAGGAGTGCTTGGGTATTGGCAGGGCCTTCCCTGGGAGGTGGTGGAGTTCCCATGCCTGGAGGTGTTGAACCGTGTAGCCATGGTGCTTCACACCCTGCTAGAGTGACAGCATGGAGGGGATTAGTTTATGTTTTTCAGTTTCACAGGTACTTTAGGTTTTTGTTGCTGTGGGGATGGTTGGACTCAGGGNGCAATGGCCTGATGTGGAGGCGGGGGAGGTTTAGACTGGATCTCAAGAAGAAATTCTTTTCAGAAGGAGTGCTTGGGTATTGGCAGGGCCTTCCCTGGGAGGTGGTGGAGTTCCCATGCCTGGAGGTGTTGAACCGTGTAGCCATGGTGCTTCACACCCTGCTAGAGTGACAGCATGGAGGGGATTAGTTTATGTTTTTCAGTTTCACAGGTACTTTAGGTTTTTGTTGCTGTGGGGATGGTTGGACTCAGGGATCGATGAGGTCCTTTCCAACCAGGATTATTCTGCGAAGGCAAACAGTAAATGTAGATATTAAAGTCTTACATGGCCTACTGCAAGATTTGCAAAACCTGCTAGAGATCTCATCATCTCGCTTCACAGATACTTTTGGCAGCAGAGCAAGCTTATGCTTATGCATCTAGTATAAGAACTGTTTTGTAATGCAAATAATTGGCTTGTTTATGGTTCCTTCAGTTAGGAAAGCATATTTTTGTAACATTTAAAAACTATTTTTCAGTTTCCAGTAGTCCTGGATCTGTTGGTGATTAGCAACTGGAAATCAGATAATTATAAACAATAATAAAATTGATCTGTTATTTAAATACAGGATTCAAGTAGCAAGACTGGTGATCTTAATGCCAACACTGATTCAGAGGTGTCAGGGGATGGCAACATTAATATTTCTGAGGAAGCACTGGGTGTCCAAGTACCTCGCCTAGATCTGAAGAATGTATCTGATGGTGACAACTGGGAAGGTAATTGTCTCCCTTGAGCTCACAATGTAGTTAGTGATGCTGAACATTTGACAAAGTAGAAGCAGCACTTTTTTTTCCTTCAGTTTGATCTGAGTAAAATGTTTGCATACACAGGGTAATACAGACCAAGTCATGAAACCATGGGCCCTGGCATGGTTTCAGAGCTACCAGCAACTAATGAAGGAGTTTAAAACATTGTGGGGGGGAAAAAAAAGTCTACGGAGAAAAAATAATCAATGAGAAAAACCCAAGTTCTGTACTAGAGGTGACTGGTTTTAGAGGGGATTTGTTGTTGTTGCTGGTTTTATTTATAAATGACTTAGGGTTCTCAGGGCTCTGAATCTCTCATCCAGGTTCTTAAATGTGCTTTCTCTGATCATATTACAGTTAATACATTGGCTTTGTGTATTAAATTATAAGCTAGTGAAGTGCCAATAGTAGCTCAATTTGACATAAAGTAACTAAACACAGAAATTTATATTTAATTTATTCTGAAAAATCTGTTGGCTGTATTGTGTTAGACACCCAGAGCACCAGAGGTTGGTTTCCATGTCATTGGCTGACTTGAAACTGCTCAGAATTTTCAGATAAAGTTGCAGACGGATATTATTTCTGTGCCCCTTCTCCCTCCAGCATTTGTTTTTTAGGAAAAACAGAATGTTTTGGAACAGGTCAGGTTCCTAATGCTTGTGACCTTACTCTTTACAACCTTCCAGGTCTAGCAAGCTCCAAAGCTTGTGATTTCACTGAACTTTAGTTGCTCAAATGTCTGGTAATAGCTGTTTAGTCTGTTGTTTCCCTTGGGTGAAAACATAACCCCTTTGTAACCAGAGCAGTACACTCTTGTCAACATCTTATTCTCAATGTATTTATCTCTTGACGTATTCCTTGTATCTTGTTTCCTCTGCCTGGTGTTGATAATCTGAACCACCATGCGTTAAAAAAAATGCAAGTGATGTAGTTTACTGAAATACTGTGAGCTGTCACCAACAGTGCAGTGGCCACAGGTCGCTTGACACCCGTTGTAACAACTTGCAAATAAAACTTGGTAGATGCAGTACAAGTTTACTCAGAGGCTTTAACTGATGTTAGTAAGTCAGGTGTTAGTAAGACACTGGTAAAATAGAGTGACTGCACTTAACTTCTGGTTGCTGTGTTGCAAATACTAAAATTAATGGGGTGTGGGTAGTTTAATAGAGCAGCGCAGAACTGTATGTAGCCTGTCAGCACATAAAGTTTGCTCCTGAAGCTCAAGTGCTGATCATTTAAGGTTAATTTGTCACCAGTGTTGGCTGCTTTCCAAATTAATTGCCTTTATCAGTCTGTACTTCCCTTTAACAGTGATGAGTTTGCACTCTGTGATTGGCTTGCTTATAGTTCTAAGATATTTGCTGGTTGGCCACCTTCAGTGCTAGCAAACTACGTTCAGGTTGTCATGTTATGCACAAATCCATTTGCGGGCCTCTGATGACACTGAGTCCAGATCTTCTTTCTTCTTGCCCAAGTTAATTTTATAAGGTCCAAAAGAATTCCTGCCTATGTTCTTGGTGGTTTATTTGCATTAATTGCTTACTTGCACATTACATTTTGTGGCATCCTCTTTGTGCTAATCTGGTTTGGTACATCTCAGAAAGTTTGTGGCTTCCGTTTTTGTTATTTCCTCAAATCTGCTCGTGAAAGCTGCTTTGGTTTTACTTAGCCAAATATGACCCTTATGTTGGAAAAAGAAGTAGTGTATCTGTGTGTAAATGTGTTTTACAAGCTTCTTGATAGTAAAGTCGTGGTATTTTGCAAGAAGTGTATTTCATCGCAAAGAGGAGTTGTTGAAAATGAACATCGGATGTTGTTTGCTGCCCTAAGGCAGAAATGCAGATGGGGTTAAGCTCTGTTTCTAAAGATGTTTTTCTGCATTTCTCCTGCTCTTTGGAAATCACTGCCATCTATTATTTACAAGCCAGCGAGCAAAAAGATATTTAGAGCTTGTCTGTTGTTAACACGAGAATTCATGAGACTCTCTTTAAGCTACAATAAGTCTCTTACTATTCCTGTGTCAGCTTTTTGTAAACCTCCTCAGTACAAAGTCGCAATTTGCTAAGTCCTGAGCATCCTTACTTGCCACAGAGATTGACTGGAAGCTGAGAGTGCTCAGGGCCTGGCCCCAGACGATGGGACTTCTTTCCCTGGGTACTGTATCTTCCTGCTGTACATGTTATGTATAGTTTGTTCTGACTGTGCTGTGTGTTCACTTTAGTATTTTTGCCATTCTTTTTCATTTTATTAGCGCCATGCCCTATCACTTTTCCCCTCATTGATTTCAAAACAATGCATCTGCAGAGAGAAGGGGAGGGTAAGTATGGTTCGCCATACGTTCAGTTATCTGCCTTTTGATAGTTTATGGTTTGCTTTCTACTTAACCCTTCACCTGCTCTCCCTTCTATCTTGGGAACATTCTGATCCACAATTTTTTTGTTAACTTTTTTCCTAAAAGGCCCCTTTCTTGTATCTTGTGCTGTCTAGACAGGCAAGACGAAAGCTTAAAAGGAAAAACAAAAACCATCCCACTAATGCTTAGTAAATGTACAGTGGGAAGCAGGTACAAGGGTTATCCTTTTAAAATTACTTTGTGGGTTTTATCATTGTTCTGCACACTTTGAACCCAGTTTTCAAATTTCTGATTTGAACCGGAAAATGTAAGCAGCTCTCCAAATTGAAAAGGGGAGGGAGGGGTTTTAGCGTTAGCGGCAAGAAAATCGGATCTGAAAACTATAAGGGATGTTAGCAACTAACTTTTTAGAGGAATTTAAAAACGATTCATTAATGATTGTTTTGGAATCCCCTGCCTAAAAGAAATCACCTTCCACAAATTAAGAAATCTCTTTTTCTCAGTGGTGTCAAGATGGATTTAAACTTTAAAACCCAACAACATTTCTTTAAAAAGATATAAGCAAATGGGTATAATACCTAAAGAGGTATTGTCAGGCTTAATCTTCTTCAAAACCAAGAGGACAATCTTTCAAAGTACATGTGTGAGGTATGAAAATTAATTTCCACAGCAAAATACTGCAGCAGACTATAAAAATGTTGCTCAAAGTCTGGATTTCTAAGAAGTAAATAAGGCTCTGTTATACTGCTGAACCAGCCATACTCTCAAGATACACTTTGAAAAAGGGATCCTAGTGTGCATATGTCATTTCAGTACCTTTTTCTTTCAATTGTCACAACAGAATTTGTAGCTTTCTGATGTATTTCAATGTTTTTATTCACTTTGTGTACGACACCACATCCTTTGTAGCATACGAGACTAAGCATTGGGTACACATTTATTGTTGTTGCCTTTTGACCCTTGGTTTCAACTCTGCACACAGAAAAATACCATTTTTGTGTCCCCTTTTTTATCTTGCAGATCCGTTTCCTGCTTTCAAATCTTGGCAGGAGGACAGTGAATCTGGAGAAGCTCAGCTTTCCCCGCAGGCTGGAAGGATGACTAATCATCCGCTGGAAGAGGACTGTCATCCCATACTGTCACACCGGAGTCTGGATTTTGGGCAAAGCCAACGTTTCTTACATGATCCAGAAGCATTAGATTCTTCATCCAAAGCACTTTCTTTTGCTAGGTGTGTGTTGTCCTGCAGTTTGATGGATGCTTGGGCTGATGCTACTGGAAGTATGAAAGTACAGCTGTTTAGGATCTTTGTAGTTTTCACTATGTGAATTAATTGAAGACCAAGGTCCCGTGTAGCCTTACAAAGCCATTTGTCTGTTCTACCTGCCTAGGAACTGCCATAGCCACTCAGCCCCAGGGTTCATCTGGGATGGTATTGTGTCTCCAAAGTGGTTACTGGCAGATGCTGAGGGAAAGAGTATAAAAATAGGACAGGCCTGTACAGATTTCCCTGGCACTTGATCAGGGCTTCTGACTGTCGGCTGTAATGGCACTTCCCAGGCCAAAGGTAGTATTTATATGCTTTGTTTACCAGTGTATACTTTTCTGCAGGTCTAGGATTTGATCTAAGGTTTGGCACTTCTTTTTTTCCCCAGTAGTATGAATATCTGTATCTTGCATTTGTTTGGAGTTGTGTGTTATTCAGTAAAGACAGCCAGGTTATACAAACCACTGCGGCACAGCTGTGCTGTGGTAGTGTGGGCAGAGCCTTCATGGGAGCTGTGGAAAGCATTCAGAGCTGTTATAGGAAAGTATCTCCTGCTGATTTAGAGGATTCAATCCTGGTATGAAAGCAGAGTTATAACTAAACAAGCTGCAAGTCTTGTGTGAGACAGTTTTGCCCTCCAGAACTGTAAATCACTTGTGACCTATCTACTATTGCTACTATGAAAGCAAATCCAGTAAGAATTTCCATGCTGCTTAGGGAAGAAATAGTCATAAAAATGAGAAAATCAGGAACAGGAAGGACCAAGTTTAGTGCCCAGTCCTGTCTGACACAGGTTTATTGATGCAAAGATGTTGGCCCACGTTTGTTCCAGTCACCACAGAAGATAGCAGGCAGTGCTGTTAAAATGAAGCAGAGGGCTAACTTGCAGAGTAGTGCTGATTGTAATAGCTGTTCTCATTCTGAAACTGAGGAGGAGATTATTAGATTAGTATTTCTCTTCTCTTGAAATCCATAGGTGTTGCTAACTGTGCTGAAGAATCTTTCAGGCATTTTGTGTAATGAATGTGATAAAATTCTCATGGCCAGTCCTGAATTAAAAAGGCTTTTCACAAGCAGCAGTGGTAAAAAACCCGAACAAATACAAAAGAGGATTTAAAACCAGTGTCACGGGCTCTAGAAATATATTGGTGACGCTGCAGATGGTGTAGGTGTTTTTAGATAAGTATGTAATAACTCGCCTAAGACAATTAAGTGGAGCTCTCTAATTACCAAGGATTGTTCAGTGGTAACTTGTAGCCCTGGCTTTATTCCATGCCCAATACTTTAAGTACCGAGTATTTAGTAACTTAGACAAGTAGCCTAACCACCAGGATGAACTCAACAGTTTTAATGGCAGTACAATTAATGACAGGTTAGTTTATTACATTGAATGTCAAATGCTGTTTCTCTGATAGGGTGTTACTGAAATTAGGGAAGACCGATGCATCCCATATTGAAGGCAACAGCTCAGTGTTTTGCTTCAGTAAATAAATGGCTCTGCCTGAAAACCTGAAAGGAGCTGATTAAGAAAGCTGATCTGTTACTCAAGTGTACAGGTTGTTAGCACTATTATTTAATCAACACTTAAAAATGTTTTTAACACAGAACACGAAGAGCATCCTTTAGCTCCAAAGATGACAAAAGGGAAGACAAGACACCGTATCAGCTTGTCAAGAAACTACAGAAAAAAATAAAGCAATTTGAGGAACAGTTTGAAAAAGAGAACAACCATAAAGTAAGTTACCGCTTCTGTTTTTACTCAAGATAAAGGACTGCATGGTAGAGCTAAGGTTACATCTTGTAGTTCATCCCTAAATGACTGTGGACTCACAAATGAGAACAGTTTTGTTGCATGCTGCTGTCAGCAAAAGTGAACTGGGCAACAGCAGCTGTAAAAAACACATCATAGTGCTTGAGCTCAAAGAACAGCACACAGTGGTGTTTATGCAGTGAGATACTGAGAGGGTATCAGACGAGCTGTGCAGACAGGAGTGTTTTACTGCTGGTTTGCCTTCTGATGTCTTGTTTCAAGTTTGTTTTCACCAGTGTTAGTGCTGAAATCTCATCTGGCACTAAGAGCAGCATCCATATTCCTAGTCATGCTCGTTGTCAGAAACACTACCAAATCTTGAAAGAACTGTTTATGAAAGAGACCTGGTGTGTTTGTTTCCATGAAATGTAGTTTGCTTGTGTTACTTTCCAGCCCTCCTACAGTGATATTGCAGCCAATCCAAAAGTTGTGAAGTGGATGACTGAACTTACCAAATTGAGAAAGCAGATAAAAGGTGAGTAAGGGATGCTGCAGTTTCTGTTTTGCTACAAACAAAGATTGGCTCTGTGACTAAACTGGCCAAGTTATTCAGTCACATTCCACAGGACAGGAAAAATGTTTCATTTCTAGATTCTAAACTATTAAAAAATAAAACCCAGTTTATTCTTGTGGCTTTGTTTTTAGTTCATTAGAAGAGAAACTTTGCCTGTGCAGACTGCAAAGTTTATTTACAGTTAAATCAATTGAGGGAGTTATTTCTTCTAAACCTTTAGATCAAGTGACTTTTCTCATTATAGATGCAAAGCAGAGGAACTCAGATGGAGAATTTATACCTCAAACACGTCCACGAAGTAACACTCTTCCAAAGAGCTTTGGCTCCTCTCTTGATCAAGAGGATGAAGAAAATGGCGATGAGATGCGGGTTGTGCAGAAAGAGAAGAAGCCTACAAAGGAAGCTACGCTTGAACTCATTCTGAAAAGATTAAAGGAAAAACGAGTAGAGAGATGTTTGCCAGAAGACGTAAAAGTAAGCATGAGGTGATGGGTGTGCTGTTTCCATAGGGAGTAACAGAGGGAAACAGAGCACTGTCAGACACATACCACCATTGACAAAACAATGCCTCTGTCTAGCAGCCCTTTACCAAGCCCTTGTGTTTCAGACTCTGTGAGCAAACGATCAAGTTGAACCACGTTTACTTTGCTCACTCTTTACTAAAGTATTTACAAGTATGTGCTGGCAATGTTGGACAGCCTCTAATGCATGAAGGTGGGGTGTATGGTATTACCATGCTAAGTTTGGCTAAGGCATCTGTATAGCTGATAATGTAGAAAAACTGTCAGTGTGACTTGAGTTTAATGAGTGTGACTTGTTCTTGTGACAGAAAATGACAAAGGACCAGTTGATAGAAGAGAAAACATCTCTCCAGAAAAGCCTCCTGTATTATGAAAGCCAGCATGGACGGCCGGTATGCTTCGTTTGCTTCATTAGACTGCATTTTTTTTCAAAATAAGTATTAATAGGCCCTTTTTCCACAGTTCACTAGGTTATTGAAGTTTGCAGAGAGATTGATGGCTGTCATTCGGTTCCATATGTGTCTGTGCAGCAAAAAGAAATCTTAACACTTGAGTTTTCTAGGAAAAGACCTGAAATGCTGCTCTGGGTTTCACAATAATGGAAATGAAATGACTTCAAAGGCGCTTTTTGCCCTAAGGCCTGTGGCATGTATTTTAAACTGTTTGAGATACGGAAGTTACAGTGACTGGTAATTAATGCCTAAAGTTCTCAGGTTTTATCTTGGACAATGATCAGCATCACTAGTCTAATCACAAGATCTTTCCAGTTACTATTCTGTCAGCTTCTGGACCTGGCACTAGCTTTAGGGTCAGCACTGCCCTATAAATCTAACCCAGCCTTTCATTGTAAAAGCTGAGGAAAAAGAATGGTCTTGGAGATACTGGCACTACTTCTACAGTCCCCTTAGGGAGAAGATTTCAGTAACTGTTCAGGATAGCCTTTAAAGATTTATTATGTTAGAATACACAGTAGCCAGGAGTTGAGAAGTAATCTGATATTGGATAAAATTTCTCTATGGTTTCATCTTTTTTCTTTTTTCCTTGTCATTTCTGTAGAATCATCATCATTGCTAGGCACACAGTCTCCTCCCCCAGCTCTTGGTCCCTTTTTGCCTACCTTCTCTGAGCCTCTAAAAACAGAGGCTTTGCTTCTACTGAAGCTTCCCAAAAGTCTCTAAAACTTTGAAAAATATAGAGTCAAAGTGAGAAGAGGGGAGGAAGAAGCACCCACTTATTTTTCCCTTTGTCTGCATAAGCCCCATTTCATACACACCATTGAAACCAGTTTTATGTTCCTAATTGGAATGTCCGTGGCCTGGCAGGAGAAGCGTAACCGCCTCGTGTTTGCTTGTTTATTGCTGAGTGACTGGTATAATTAATTCTGTGGTTTCTCTGCCTTTAGGTTACTAGAGAAGAAAGACAAATTGTGAAGCCACTTTATGACAGATACAGACTTGTAAAACAAATGTTAACTAGAGCAAGCATTACTCCTATTCTTGTGAGTAAAACAAATGCTATTTCTATTTTTTTTCCCCCATTTTTGAACTGCTAGGCTGCCTTTAAAACGTAAAATCTTTCTTGTGGAAGATACAAGATGTTGTTGTAGTTGCACTTGAGGCATTTGAATTACTGCTGAGAGCAGAGCAGTTCAAAGCTGTCTGTGACCTTGATGGCTCTTAGGAAGTAAATGTTTTCTAGGTGGAAGTAAATAAGCTGTTTTGACTCGCCGCAGATCAGACATTCCTGAGTGGCTGTGCTAGGTATGGACCTGCAGTGCATAGTGTACTTTCAGTGCTCCAAGAATAGTAACACCAGTTGCAGGGAGGCTTGACTCTTCTCTACTGCAGATTACTGTCACCAGAGCCATGAGTGATAGGATGGCTGTAAGAGCCATTTCATTCCTTCATGCTTCACTCGTGAGACATGTTGTTAGTGTCTGCAGCATCTGTACCACATCTGCTTTTCCATTGTGTTCTCACTTCATTCTAACTGCAGTGTGTTCTGTTCTTTCCTCTCTCTGTGGTCTTGTAAGAGATGAGGAAGAAAGGCTTTCATCTTGTACAAGTAGACTGATGTAACCACATTTACCAGGACCTGTAAACTAGTTGTTGAATGACTGTGTTTGTGTGAGCTGTAATCAAAGTCTGCCATGCTGACCCAGCCTCTTAACAGCACAGTTCTGGCAGTAGCTGTTTGACCCTTTCAGAAGGAGGGGACTGCATACCTAATGTGAGATAATCTCTTTACATGCCAGCAGTCCTCTACTACACTTATATAGCTGGGCAGTGGCTTACTCAGCAGGAACTTAATCAGCTGTTTACCTTGACTCTGTTCTTCACTATCCCTTTTAGCTGGGGTACACCAAGGTAAAGGGACTGGTTCAAGGCCATCACATTCCTCCACACTGATGTTTGGGTAGTTGCTTTTATAGTAAAATGTGATTTGCCCTGGAGTCACATGCCAGTGGAAGGGCTTCTATATCAGCACCTCTTTCTGATCTCCACAAACACAAGTTGCTCCTAAACACCTAAACACTTGTCCATGATGAGCCCAAGGCTAGTGGTGGTAGCTTTGACTGATGAGGTTTTAGCCCACCTCTCACCTCTGACTCATTGGCTGAGATGCATTTTGTATCATCAATAGCTTTGTGGCTCTGCCATAGTTACTCTGTGTGGCTTTGTGATTGTCTGCTTTTGTTGGGTGTTTTTGGGGTTTGTGGTTTTTGTTTGGTGTAAAATAAGGGGATGGATGGGCGATCCCACCAGAAGCATTTAGGATTTTAAACTCAGAAGAAATGGTGGTAACATTGGTTCACAGAATTCATAGAATGATTGATAAAATGGTTCAGGTTGGAAGAGACCTTAAAGATCATATAGTTCCAACGCCCCTGCCATGAGCAGGGACATGACTCCTACTGTGCTGTAGGCAACTTCTGTGAAATAGTTTTCACAGGCCTCTGTGTTTGAGACCTGTAAGAGATCTGAGGAGCTAACTGCCGAGGATCGCTCAGTGGCAGTTTCTAGGTCCTCAGTCCCAGTTACTTCAAGAACTGCTTTTTGGGTTTTATGATGCTTGCTCCCCTGAGAGGTCTCCTGTTGTGTCAGAATACACTAATCCCATGCACTGAAGCCCCTGTGGAACTGTCCAAAGAAGCAGAACACTATTAACCTTTCATGAACTGGGTATTTTTGGTAGATCCTTGTCTGTGTGTCTTTTGTGTTCCACCTTCCTCCTGTTCAGACAGTCCATCAGCTGAAATTACTCACACTGTTCAGGGGTCTAATGTCTAATTTCACGTAATAAAAGCAGCATTTTGTGTCTGATTACACACCATAAACCAAACTCGCATCTTTGCAGGGGTCGCCATCAACCAAGAGGCGGGGGCAGATGTTACAGCCCATCATTGAAGGAGAAACTGCCCATTTTTTTGAAGAAATCAAGGTGTGTGCAGTGTGTATTTAAATAAGTACTTCTCAGTATTTGTTAGTAGGGAAGGGAAATGTTTCATGTTTGATTTGCTATTTCTGCTTTGACTTTCAGGAAGAAGAAGAAGAAAGTGATGGTTTGTCTGCAGACTTGAATGATATCTTAAAAACCGCTGCCCAGACAGAGCCTGTCCTAAGCCTAGTTGAAAACTCTGAGTCTGATGTCGAAGATGGTCAAGAGAAACTGTCCCTGGACCTTAGGCTCTCTAGCACCCGCGCTGCTTCTATGTACGTGAAAACAAGTGACTAACTCTGTCAGAGAAGGTGCAGTTATTGCACCTAAAGTCATGATGCTGAAATGTGGTGATGGGTGGAAGGTGTTCAGTACTCAGGAAGAGTTTGGCTTGAATGAGTGCTTGTTCCCCTGATAGGTCTGACAAAGAGCTGTTTGTATGCAGTGAATTGCTTAGTGACTTCTAAACCTTCTTCAGCCTTACTTGAGCTGTGCAGACAGCTGAAAATCTATACCCTTTTGTCAACTACTAGCTTCTTAATATTTCACCATCAGGCAGACAGCACAGCCTATTCCTTTTTATTTATTGTTAGTGCAGTTGGCTCTGTTGACTCTGGATGCTTTGAAGGATTGAAATGTTGTTGTATGGCCAACAGTATTTTTCTTCTTTCCCTTGAAACATTTAGGCCTGAATTACTAGAGCAACTGTGGAAAGCCAGAGCTGAGAAAAAGAAGCTACGTAAGACGCTACGAGAATTTGAAGAGGAGTTTTATCAGCAGAATGGAAGGTTTGTTGAGCACAAAAGCAGATGCTGGACAGCAGCCTCATTTTATAGCCAAGTTTTTGGGTTTTTTTAACTTTCTATCTAAAAGTTGCCAAATGACATCTGATTGTGTATTTTTAACAGTGGAGGAAGCCAGCTCTCCTGAGTTTTGTCTCCTCTGCTACAGTCTGTAAAGCATAGTGAAAATAGAATTATTTCCATTATAATAAATATTTTAAAATTATAATCTTTTTAAAGCATTTGTAACACTAAAAAACACCCTCAGGCTATCCTTTGTTTTTTAAGATAGGGCAGGGAAGTTTTTCTGTCTGTCCTTTCCATTCGGTTAGTGCTGACAGTGGGTAGAATCATAGAATCATTAGGGATCGGAAGGGACCTTGAAAGATCATCCAGTCCAATCCCCCTGCCACAGCAGGATCACCCAGAACCAAGCCCAGGCGGGTTTCAAACATCTCCAGAGAAGGAGATTCTACAAACCTCCCAGGCAGCTCTCTTCAGTGCCCCATCACCCTGACTGGGATTGGCTTTACCAGTAAAGGGGGTCTGTAATTTTTATTCTTCTTCTTGTCTAGTTCTTACAGACTGTTTTGAATAGCTGTTGTTACAAAATGGATTGGGCTCCTGCCTGTTGTGTGTGACAGGAGGTTGTTTTGAGGTATCACCTCATGGATGGAACTACCACCACTCATAGGAGCTCCTTTCTCTTGCTTTCTGCTATATTTCCTCCTTAACTATAACCCCTGGCCTGCTGGTGAGGAAGAAATGCTGCTGGGGTTTCTATTCAGCTTGCTAGGTAACAGGCAGTTTTAACTACAGTGAGCAAGAATAGAACCATGTGTCGCTGTATTGGTGAACAGGCTGCTAAAACTCTTTCTCTGCTGTGAGGTAACAGCACGTAGCTGCTTTGTGCCTGGCTTGCTGCAGTGTGGAGGGTTGGCTTGAAACTCTGCTCTGCTTCTTTTTACAGGAACGTACAGAAGGAAGATCGGGTTCCGATGCTTGATGAGTACAGGGAGTACAAGAAAGTTAAAGCCAAACTGAGGCTGCTAGAAGTCCTTATCAGCAAACAAGATTCTTCAAAATCCATTTAAACTCTGTTCCTCCAACCCGTTGAAATAACGTGATGTGTCCGTGTACTAGCACTGTACTTACTGGGTGCTTGTGATCTTTGTCATGCACTGTTGAAAGAATCCAGTTTGTGCACTTTATCGTGGTGCCACTAGAGCGTGTTTGAAGGGTAAGTGGGTCCTGTCTAGAGAGCAAAGTAAGATTTCTAAGTCCGAGACTGCTCTATCCAACTTTAGCAAACACAGTTTCCATCAGTTTTGTGTTACAGACGCATCCATCTCGTTCCCAAACAACGTAGCACTTTGAGTTTTTTAATTTAGCATTCAAGAACTGTGAGACTTTTGTTCTTGCCAAGCTTTTGCATTATTGAAGGAATTCTCGATACCGTAATGCTCCTACACTCAACTGCTCCTCTTGCCTCTTTCCCTTTTATTACGGGGCGTAAAATAAAGTCAGCAAATTAAACGTACAGCTCTTGTTCCTGGAACACTTAAAAAACCAGACTGAAATTCCTTTCAAAGGACTGCTGTGGGACAACTGTAGCGTTTGGCATTCTAAATTGCACCTAGAACACAGTAATAATTAACAGCTGTGGATTTTGCTCATTAGTGGTCACGTTTCCTCCTCGGTAAAGATGACGGTGGACAAACCAGAAAGTGACCTTTGCTTTAGTGGCTTTTAAAACTTGGAAAAGCGAAAAGTTCTATCACATGCTGCCTACAGGACTTAATGTTGATCATTTTATCAGTCATTGTTCATCAACTAGTGGTGACGTAGTGTTTTGTCTGAATTGGATACTGCATCTCCGCTTTCGGAAGATCTGAGGAACGTAATGAACATTGCAGTGTATGGGAAATCTGATGGCACTCAGACTTGCGTAGCTCCGGCAGAAAGGAGCTGGCTTAGGACAGTTAAAACTCCGCTGTACCTGAACTAAGTGTGGTATCAAGGGCTAAAATCAGTGGCGTTACCACGCACCACAGGGCTGAACCGTCGGGTTTGAGTGGAAAAAAACCACCAACTTAACTGCTGTTTATCACGATTTTGTTTTACAGTTGAGAATAAAAATAAGTTATCTAACCTTTATGATGTAAGCAGAACAGTTTATGGGCCTTGCATGATTTAGCTTCAGAGTTGAAACTAACGTTTTGAGTATCACATCTGCTGTGCTGAATGATGATTTAGCTACTAGCTTTACGCTCTGCGACAGCCATCAGCAGCTGGTTTTGATCTGGCAAAATCTTGAGTGTTAATTTGAACTGGTGCTTTCTCCATTTCTGTTGTTTCATTTCTTCCTTCGGTGTATCAGTTTGATCGTGGCCATGTTTTGCATGCACCTACTCCCTGCATGTTTTGATGACTGGCTGGTGTCAACATAGCTGTTACTCACACTGCTTTACGAAAGACCAAAAATGAACTTTCTCACAACGTAAGGAATGGCTGGCACGTAACCTCGTAGACTCGGCTGTTCTCTCATGAAATAGGATTGTTAGTGCTCAGATTTCATCTGTGTACTGTCAAATACTTCCTGGTTTATTTTACTCTGCTTGTAGGCATGTAATTTTGGAATTCAGAGGGGAAAAAAAAGCACTAAAACTCTTGAGCACTGGTGGTATGCCTTTTCCTTTCTCTCTTTTATTTTAATTTTAAACTGCAAAACGATCTGGGACCGTAGAGAATTATGAGGTTAAACTAGTCTGGAGACCATTTATCAGTTCTACTCAGTTCCATTGTGCAATGTACACTTCAGTTGAACTTTTCTATCAGTCTGCAGACACGGGTGTATCCAAACATTTGAACTAATGTGTACTGTATAGTGTTGTACATGAATGTTTGTGTTTTATATACCACATGCAAAATGTCAATATGCACTATTTAAATGTTTTAAATAATATATTCCTCCTTTATAATGCTTAAATCTATATGATTCCAATATTTTTATAAGTGAGTGAGTGATCAGACTGGTTCCAATTCAGAATTAACAGCTGCTTTGTGTTTGTTATGCAGTGTTTGGCTGTTTATTCAGTATAGTAGATAAGCATGGCAACAGTTATGCTGAGTGTGTTTTGTGCCATCCTTGTTAAGCAATAAATAAATGGTAGAACTAGGCATTTTGTGATATAACAGTTTTACTTTGGTAAAAGCAACACCTATATATCTGTACGGATATATAGATACGGAATATATATAACTGAACCAGATGTAATTGCATTGCTATGTCTGGTGCTCATTGTATAGACTTTTATAATAAAAGTACCTTAACCTTTATTGTTATACAAATCGTCGTTTCTCATCGTGCTTTCTCCTCTGCTGCCACCTCTGCTGTGAACAGGTGCTGTTCCCATCCCTGTCTGTAGTCCCGGGGCGTTGCTGATGCCGGTTGGAATGCCGCAGCCTGCTAGCAGAGCCCTGTGGTGCTGGTGGGTCTGCGGGGAAGCTGCAGCGGTTTAAGCCTTGTTTGCACTGTGCCGGTCAGCAGAGACAGCAGGGGAGCGACTGCTGCCGGTGTGATGTGTGATGGGAGGTGGGGTCTGGCCCCTGCTGGGGTGCCAGCCCGCTGTTGGATAAGCAAACCGAATGGCACTGGTTTCTCCTCTGGCAGTAACAGCTTTGGGGTAGAGAAGCCGATTGAGCCAGTGCTGAATCACACAGGCAGCAGTCGCTCCTTTCATCCTTTCAGCTGATGAGCGGTGGCTGATGGTCTCTCAGCGATCCCTTAGCAGCAGTTGGCTGTGTTTGTGAAGGCACTGGTGACTGCACCCAGCTCTGCAAATGCATGGGGATGTTTTTCCTCGGCACCAAGTAATGTTTTTCATAGTACACTGGTGCAAGATCATAGGAAGATGACTGAGGTCTTTCAGACTGACTCTTCTGGTGTATTTTGTGGAAGGCCATCTACCCAGCCTAAGGCCAGGCAGGGGACCGAGCTCCTGGAGGTGAGGACTCTGCTTGCGGGTGTGTGGCAGTGCAGGCGCACGGGAATGGAGAGGGAGGGAGGAAAGCCTTCGTGGGCTTCAGGAGTGGTGGAACAGCCCTCTTCTGATCACAGGGCTCTCTCCTGAAGACGGGGAAAAGAAAGCACCAGTGTTTAGGGCACAGGCTTGAAGCCTGAACAAGGTTGCTACAGGCATTCTGCAATCCATTCCTCCTTGTGTTACTGATTCAGCAGGGTTTGCCCTGATGACGATGCCAATGAGAAGACAAAAATCCTCAAACAGTGGTTTAAGTGGAACTGCTTCAGATCCACAGGAGTGAACTGAGATTTTAATGATGCAAAATAACCCTCCTTGTGTTGAATAACAAAGCAGGGGAGAAACAGATGTTTTTGAGGGTATGGAGAGCTCGGTGGTTCTGGGACAGAAGACCTGGTTCTGAGGCAACACACATCTACAGTGTTCCAGGCTTTCCTCGTGAGCTTGCTGAGAAATGTGAGGTGGTTTTCTGTGTCCCAGCAGAGCCAAGTGAGCGGTGCTTGAGAGCTTGGGAGTGCTGGGTAAGTAACTGTGTCTAAAGGTTTCAAGACTTGTTTGTGTGAGAGGGCTTGCCAGGAGGAAAGGCAGGAGATGCCAAAGGTGCTGTGCATCTGCTTTCCTGCACGTCAGGCTATTGAGTAATCGAGGCAAACAGGTCACTGGTGACCTATGTTTCTTGGGACACGTGTCCTGGGATTCTGCATAGCAACAAGAACCCTTTGGAAGTGAAAGGAAGTGGTGGTTTTATTTTAAACTGGAGCCTTCTAGAAGGGAGAGAGAAGATGGCTTGGTCTGGCCACCAGTCTGAAGTACAAAACTCACTCAGCCCTGCCTGGCTGCACTGTTCTCCTGTGCTGGCATGATCTGTCCCCCTTCAAATTCTTGTCTGCTACCTTCTGTGTGACACAGCTCCTCCACACTCTGATTAGACAGAGACCAGGTAGTGTCCTGGCAGAACTGTGCAGGAGGTGAGCCTGTAGAACATTACAAAGCCGTGTAGGATTCAGAGCGGATCCGGGCTGGTGCCTGAGTGAAGCAACGCACCCTCTAGCGGCTCCAGCTGTTAGGACCTCATGGAAAGCAGAGGACCCTGGGTCTTTTTTCTTGAAAGAATGACTTTATTTTTCAACAACAGCAACAGGTGCCTGGAACAGAAACTGCTGAGAAATGAGCATTAACCTTGGCTGCAGAGGCACTAGCAGAGGAAGATGTTCCAGGGAAATGAGAGGCAATCGAGGCAGGTACAGAGCAGGTGCAGGGTGCTGCTGGTGATCTGCTCTCTTAGTTACACAACCGTGTCACAGCAGCCTCAAAACAAGGCAGAGAAGAGTAAGTGCAGGTGTTTGCAGGGCTGCTGCCTCAGAACTCTATCAGGGTTGGTCAGTTCTCGAGCAGGAAAGCCAGAGAAGTAACACTGGTACAAACTATATTAACAACCAAACTATATTAACAACCAAAAACTATATTAACAACCAAACTATATTAACAACCTTCCTGCTTCTCTTATCCAGCAATTTAAATACAAAAGGGGGGTTGTGGGGCGTTGGATTAATTTCCATGGTGTGTGGAGTCAGGTCATCTCCGTGATGGCATGAGCTGCTGCGTTTCTCTGCGCTTTCTCTCCTAAAGCGCTCCTCAGCTGTCGCACGGATCTCCTCGTTCTCCTGACTTTCTCGTTGGTGTTGTTGAATTCCACAACCAGCTGAGCCGTGCACCTTATGAGCCTGCAAGACAAACAGCCGCCTTGGCACTGCCCCTCAATTTGCAGCCCTCCTGGGGTCTGTCAGCTGCTAAATGTCTAAACCCCGATATCTTCACAAGACTGAGGTCTTACAGCCTCTGTCCCCCTCCCTGGGCAGCAGGAGGTGTTCTGCAAGGGTGTTAATGTTGTTTTGTGTGATGGCTGCAGTATTTTAAATTCCAGAAGAGTGACAGGACTTTAAATCCCGGTCTTTTACCTCTCTGATGACTGATGGCCTTGCTAGCTGCCCTACTAAATCCTTTTCTTTCCTTCTACTCTCCCTGAGGGCAGTGCTTATCAGCCCGTGTAAGAGAGATCTTACAGTATCTTAAATAACTGACTTTCTGTTGGTATCCTGTCTCAGGCTGTCACTTCGTGAGGGTTTCAGCTGCAACAGCCCAGGGATGGGAACAGAGCTGCAAGAACAGACTGGCTCATACTTACTGCTGGAATTCTGCAACGGTGATGTAGCGCTGGGCTGTGGCTGCATCCCTGTCCTCAGGAGGTGAAGAGATCTGAAACCTTTCTTGCAGTTCCTGTAGCTTTGGTAACTCCAGAATGCTCTGTCCAACAGCAGAGAGATTTTAAACCAAAGCACTGAGAAAGCCAGCACAGCTCACTGAGACATCTGGCAGCCTGGGCAGAAAGACACCCTCCATCTGAAAGGAGAGCTTCCTTCTGGCCTTCCTAACAGCCAGGATAAGGTTTAAACATCATTCCTGAGCTGAGGGGGATGTGTGGAGCAGTGCTGACAACCAGCCAAGGGGCTTCTCATGCTCTTGTTGATAGAAGCTAGTCTGAAAAATGCTTTAGAAGTACAGGTTTACCCCAGACACAGAACTGCTGAAGGCTGCATCTACAGCAAGAATGGATTCGACAGACTAAGACTCATTTTCCATACATCTGTTTCTGTTTCTCTCAGAAACATCTGTTCCTGAAGCTCTCTACCCTTGCTCTGAAACACCAGTCTCACGCTATTGCCAGCTCTGCTGTTGGACTCTGTGCCCCTGCCTGAAGAAGCTTTCATTTGAAGTTTAGGGCATAATTAGTGGTTTATTTATAGATCCAGCTTTCGCTGTTCCTGTGATGCTGAAACCAGCATCGTGTGGAGAAGCAGCTTTTGTAAAGTCACAGTGGGGACTACTGCGCCTCGTTTCGTATTATTCAGTTTCTGAAATACAATCAGCAGATTTTAAGGGTGTGGGAAAGAACAAACCTTACCTCTTCATTATCACTGTCCCCACCAGGAAGCTCCGAAATATCCTTTCTTCTAGCAGCTGAGAATTCCTCTCTTGTCATTGTCAAATGAGGAGAGACAGAGATGCTGTGAGGATGGGTCTGTGCTCAATTCAGGGGGTGCAGCAAATTCTGGGATCCTCCTACCTTACTGGGTTCTCATCTGCTGGATGTGTATCCATCTCTGGTTTCTTCAGCCTGAGCTTGACAAAGGCTTTCCTGAAAGTCTGAACATGGGCAGAGAAGGTCAGGCCCGTTAAACAGCTTCTGCTCAACCACAGACACTTCTGCACAAGGACTCAAATGCAGGGACAAAGCCTGAGCACGGTGCCTTGGCAATTAAACAGAAACCCCACCAGTCTCTCGCTGCCTTTGTTCCCTCGGCTCAGCCCGCTCGCCCTGCTGGATCTCAAGTTTGTGCAGAGATCTTTAGTTTCTTAGTTTGGAAGAGGAGCAGCAGGAAGCCAGTTTCACCACCCAGGCTGCTCTTAAAACACTGCTTGGCACAGGAAAGCCAGGCGCTCGTGCCCCAGCTCACAGGGCGCTGTTTCCAGCAGCAGCTCCTGCAGGTTGCACAGAATCACAGACTGGTGGGCAGCGACACCTCTCACCAAGTCAGGCTGCCCAGAGCCCCATCCAGCCTGGCCTTGAGCACTGCAGGTGGGAGGCAGTGGAAGGATGGCCCTGGATCTGTCAGATGTTTATTTATTGAAAAACCAAGGACGAAGTGCTGCTGAATGGTTACAGCCCAGCTGTTTACGGCTCTTTGCTAGGGATAGAGCTCAGAATTCCTCCCTTTGAGTTAAACGAGGTAGTTAGAGGAGTGTTTACTTACCTGTTTGAAGAGATCTTTGATGTCAAGTTCTTGACTAGGTCTGGCGTTAAAGTCTGCCTTGACTGCTGTGTAGCTGCTGTGTATGATAGCCAAAAACATGTTCTGCGCGGGAAGGGTGCAGTTAGAGGTTTGTTTCTGGAAATTGCTTTTGTACGGTGCTGGGGCTGCTGTTTTGGGGCTGTTCCACGCTAGAGCATCTAACGGATGGAGCCAAAGAGCAGTGCAGGGTGCTCCTAATGCAGTTATCTGATAATCTCAGGGGTTTAGGGAGTCTTTTGTTTGGTCAAATCACCTGTTCCCCATCTGCAGTATCAACTACAAGTCCCAGTTTCTCGGAGGTGATGGATTTCCTAGCATTACTGCAGCTTTTTCAGATGCTGTTTCAATCTGAAGTAATGAATGCAAATGTCAGGCTGAGAAAGCAAACCTGCCCTATACAGACCTTTCTAAAGTCTCTCCTTAACCTTCCTACCTGCCAACACTGACTTGATGCAGTTTCCAAGGGCACCCAATGAAGCTTTCAGGAATTAAAATAGTGAGGAAAATCATAGAATCCCTAGGGATTGGAAGGGACCTTGAAAGATCATCTAGTCCAATGCCCCTGCCACAGCAGGATCACCCAGATCAAGTCACACAGGAACTCCAGACCCAGCTCCCTCAGCCTTTCCTCATAAGGGAGCTGTTCTACTCCCTTCATCATCTTCGTTGCTCTGTGCTGGACACCCTCCAGCAGCTCTGTGTCCTTCTGGAACTGAGGGGCCCAGAACTGGACACAGTACTCCAGATGCAGTCTTCCTAGTGCAGAGTAGTGGGGGAGGAGAACCTCTCTTGATCTGCTAACCACCTTCCTGTCTGCTGGGATCTCCTGAATCAGAACTGGGACTGTCTCTGCCCAGAGGTACTGAGTGGCAGCCAGAGCAAGTCCAGTGTCATGCTGGGGTGGAAATCCCTGTCTCAGAGCACTGCACAGCAGTTCCCATGAAAAAGAATGTGTTTTTTTTAAAGATGATACCTACCAGCAATAGGAACAAGATGAAGAACACAAACGTGATGAAGTAAACAGGCCCAAGGATTCTGTCTGCTGCTTCTATGGCTTCAAAATTAAAATCTCCAAGCACAATACGAAACTGTGTGAAGCTGAGAATGAAAAACAGCAGAATGAGGTTGCGTGGCTCCTACTGGAGTGTTGCGTTATTGAATAAAGCAGCAACAGATGCAGTGGAGACAGACTGATTCAGCGTTGCCTCAGTCATTGAAATCAACAGGGAAGCCAGGGCAATCCCACAAAGGTGAGCTGGGCATTTAGCACAGACCCCAGAATTTGCAAGCACAGAGGAGTGGTCAAATGGCTGGTGTGAGAAAATACTTGCATTTTGGATTAATCTCCTGGTAGGTTACAGGATCCCAGACTCTTAGGGATTGGAAGGGACCTGAAAAGGTCAACTAGTCCAATCCCCCTGCCACAGCAGGATCCCCTAGACCAAGTCGCACAGGAACAGTCCAGGCAGGTTTGAAATGTCTCCAGAGAAGGAGACTCCCTGTGGGCAGCCTGTTCCAACGCTCTGTCATCCTGCCTAGGAAGAAGCTCCTGCTGATACTGAGATGGAACCTCCTCTGTTCCAGCTTGCACCCATTGCCCCTTGTCCTATCACCAGATGACCTTGAGAAGAGCCTGGCTCCATCATCCTGACACCCACCCCTTACTTCTTTACAGACATTAATGAGGTCCCCCTTCAGCCTCCTCTTCTCCAAGCTCAAGTGCCTTTCCTCATAAGGGAGGTGTTCTACTTTCTTCATCATCATTGCTCTATGCTGTGCTGGGGCCTCTGCTTCCCTGACCTGTTTAATGTACCCAGGGCCTCTTTTGAAGCCAAAGAAGGTACTGGGATACAGTGTAGGGCCATCAACATTAATTTCACTCTATGAAATAAGCACTGAAGACCTGTACTCTCATGTTCTGCTTGGGAGGGTTTGGAAGTAACGTACATGCTGTTTTGGAGAGTGGAGAACTCCTCAACTTGCGACCCGAAGACCAGGTACCCTAACTGGGCATAGGCAAAGAAAACGGTGAAGAACATGAGGGAAAATCCAAGGATGTCTTTGGCACAGTGACATAAGGAGGAGGACAGCTGCATCATGGTTTTGTTGAAGTTCATGTATTTAAATATCTGCAAGAGAAAAGAGCAGGCTGTCACTGGGGAGTCGAAACACACACGGCAACTCCTTCACGGGATTTCTGGCCTGTTATCTCCAACCAGGATTCACAGATTAAGTCACACCTAGAAATAAGTGGCGTGCTGTGTGTCTGTAAGGAGAAGCAGGGCTGGGTCTGTTTCTGGAGACAAGGAGCACTCTGTTCTGCAGGGCAGATGTTCTGATGCGCTGAAGCTGACTGTGTGTAGGCAAGTCCTGCTGGATCCTCACCCAGCTCAAGCTGATGCAAAGCCATACCCTGTCCTGTATCTGAGAATTCCCCGAGGGCCTGAGCTGGTGAGGACCTCTCTTGCACTTTGGGTCTGACACAGGGCCTGATCAAAACTCTCGTTCAATGACAGTTGTTAATTACAAACGCAGTTGTGCTACTCAGTTAACAGTCGCCCATCTGAGGGAGGATGCTGTGGAAGGAATGTCCAGACGGAGGACAGATGAGAAGGTAATTTCAAACTCTTCTGGAATCTTACAAAGAAAGTTCTCCCTCCTAGCCCCACCTTTGCAGTTCACCTGTACAAAGGTTTATGTGATGCTTAGAAACACGATGATGCTTGAGGTCAGTGAAGGGAGGAAGAACCAATACCTTTATCCAAGCAAAGGCGACATTGAAAGCAACCATGTTGTTGTACAGGACTTGCCAGTAGGCAAGGAAGTAGAAGTCTGGATAGACGTGGGCATCAGCCAGCAGCTTCTCCATCAGCTGGGACACTGTTACAGTGCAGAAGATGTTGAAGGCAATGGTGAGGATGGAAACCTGAAAGAAAGCAGAAGGCAGTGGAACAGAAGCACAGCTCCTCTCTTCTGACTTCCCTTTGCACAGCAAAGACCGTCCTCATTTCAAAAAGGCCTTGGTTTGGCCTGAAGAACCTGAGCTCCTCAGACGTTTTGTCACAAGCTGTATAGATGAGACTTCCTTGGCCAAGTCGTTTGTGACCCTAGTGTGACAGTTCTGGGCTTGTGCTATGCGATGTGCTGCCAACACCCTGCTTTTACTGTTAGCTCTGCTGTGCTCCAGTGCTCCTCTGCTCTGCAGAGATCCAGGCTGACAGAAACAAGGTGGGTAACGAGTAGAAAGGACGTGGAGCAGCAGCACATTGCTGACAAAGCTAGCAAACAGCTCAGGTGTGCTGAACCCTCATGGGCCACGTGGCCTCCTCAGGGTAAGATGCTGAGTGATTGACTCAGCCAGCCACAGATGTTGGCTGCCTTTCCCAGCCTGGCAAGCACAGAGGTGAAAGTTGAGGGGTAGCTCACCACCAGCAGCAGCAAATCCAGCCAGTTTGAGATGCTTCTGAAATACTCCTTTTTCAGTTCTGCTATTTTTACGGTTTCCTGTATCATGAACGTAACGATAAAGACGCAAAAAGTGATCTCACAGGAAGCCAGGAAGTAATCGTAATACGTGATGTGTCTGAGGAGCTTCACGGAATATATCTGTGAGGAGGTGAGAGCACCCCCGGTGGCAGGGAACTCTACCACCAACCTGCAAAGCATTTGGGACTGGTGTTAGTTACCACCCCTAAAACCATCTCAGCCCTTAGTTTTCTAATATTCATTATCAATAGTAGCTGACAGAACCTCCTACATCTATTAGATCTTCTTGTAAGGGTCCCCCATGAAACAAGTAGAGAAGGTTGAGGGGCAAGAAAGAAGCTCTTGGGGTACCCGAGCTTTGGTGTTTGGTTTAAAGACTCTTAACCAAAGTCTTCAAAGAAACTGTGTCTCAGAAGAGCAAATGTTCACCCAACCCTGAGTCTTTTCCCTCCCTCATCCCTCCTTTTCCCTCCACAGCAGGACTAACAGCCCAGTCTTTGTCCTGGCAAAAGGCTATGGAATCTGTTCTAGTTGCCAGCAGCGACCAGCTGTACAGACCACCCACCACAGACCCAAGAACCCAACAGATCCGGGTCTGCTCCCTGCACCAACTGAACTTCTGTGGTTTTGGTGAATTACTGTCTGCTACCTGAGCAAGATGCCTGTGGTAATCAGCCTCTCCCCATGTCCTCGTGGAAGGAAGCATCAGGCCTCAGACAAACTGGATTTGATGCACAGGAAAGGTAAGAACGTACCTGATTACACAGAAGAGGTTGACGTTTGCGTTGTATGTTGAGAAGTCGATAAATACAGCCCTGGTTCCTTGAGTGAGCCAGCTGTTCTGCCTGAGAAACACCAGCTTCTTCTTGCTCTCCTGCTTTGATCTGGCCAAGGTGAATAAATACCCTCCACTGCTGTAAACACCCACAGACCCCCAGTACCACGGGGCCAACGGGGAAGCTGAGGTGTATTTCCACCTGTCAGAAATGAGGAGAAGAAGCAGCTCAGTTTGTGGAAACTGCAGTAAGGTTTCACCGTTACTGTGCACAGTCCTCCTTAGTTCTGGTGCTCAGCATCCACAGCTGACCACTCAAGCCAGCCCTTTAAAAACCACTTGAAGCACACGTGAAATGAATGGCCCTGTAAGACTCCCACTTCTTCCATTTAGCTGCTCAGTACGTTCCAACCCACCAATTGCTCACGGATATCGATTCCACCCATTGTGGTGGAATCAAGAGATCCCCTTTTCCCCGCTTTCCACAGGTGGTGGTCACTGTGGCATGCTCACGTGTGCCTTCATCGCGTTAAATCAGCGCTGGCTGAGGTCTGTGAAGCAGGCCCCTTGCCTCCTTCCACAGTATTTTTGCATGGTTGCAGCTTACAAACCCAGGATTTCAGTGCTGGCCTGGTACAGCGGAGCACTTCTCCAGAGATGCTGGTGGAGACAGGCCCACTCATGTGTGCTTCTGTGGAACTCACTGTTCTCAGTTCTTCCTGCCTCTCTGCTATCTGTTTCCCGTGCCAAATTCTCGCCTATAACGTTGGCACGATACCCAATCCACAGTCTGGCTCATTGAATGCAAGAGAAAACCCTGCTAACTGCATGCACAGTTGTAACTAACGAAGAACTGTTGAACAGCAGCACTTCAGTTAAGGTTTCAAAACCATTTTGGTGCTGAAGCAGGATGACTTACTCAGGTTTGTTCCTCAGGCCAAAGTCAGACCTGTCTTCAGCTTGGTAACGATATTCACTGTAACAGTCGTGTAGAACAGTCTGGAAATAGGGGTAGATGGAGCAGGTGCTGTTGCGTACTTTCAGCTGGCGAATCTGGGCTGCTCCTAACAGCATGTTCTCGTAGTAGATATGGCTGTGGTTCCAGTGGGTTGATGTTGTGTTGCTATACCATTTGTCCCAGTAGAGCCCATCCAGCAAGGGACCCTCTGCAAACTGTATGTACAAGTGAGGTTTAAGATTGACAAGATTTCAATACCATTTACCACGATTACCCCACTCTTTAGCCTTACAAATCTCTACAGGGTTCCCAGGTTACTTATAGCTTCAGTGTCTAGATTAGAATCCAAATGATTTCCACCCATGGACTGTCTTATAAATATGACTGGGCAATCACAGACTTGGGTTTGAAGGGACTTCCAAAGGTCATCCAGTCCAATCCCCCTACACCAAGCAGGGCCATCACTCACCAGACCAGACTGCCCAGAGTCCCATCCAGGCTCCAGGGATGGGGCCTCCACCCCCTCTCTAGGCAGCCTGTTCCAGGGATACCCCACCCTGAAAGTCAAGAACTTTTTTCTCATGTCCAGCCTAAATCTCCCCTTTTCCAGCTTAAAACTACGAACCCCCATCCTATCATTCCCTCTTGTTGCAAAGAGTCTTCCCCAGCCACCTCACAGGTCCCTTTCAGAGACTGGAAGGTTGCTGTAAGGTCTAGTTACTTCTAGGAACCCCGTCCTCACAGAAAGGGTGATCAGACCCTGGACTGGACTGCCCAGGGGGGTGGTGGAGTCCCCATCCCTGGAGGTGTTTAAGAAAAGACTGGATGTGGCCCTTAGTGCCCTGGTCTGGCTGATGTGATGACGTTAGGTGCTGGGCTGTGCTGGATGAGCTCAGAGGTCTCTTCCAGCCTCAGTAATTCTGTGATTCAAGCTCTGAGGACATTCTATTCCCCACATAATGCCACGTAATGGCATTATCCAGGGTAAGACCACAGCCTACGGGTTTCACTGACAAATTCTGCTGAGTTCTATCCACGTCTGTTTAAACACAAACATTCCACATTGCTTTGACTAAATCTGTTGGTTTTCTTAATCCCTGCAGATCTGGGTGGGGATATATTTCTCACGAGGTTTTTAGCATTCTGATTCTAAACAGAGAAGTATTTATTTTAGACAGCAGATGGCCTATCTTTGAGTGCATTACAACAGCAAGGGATCACTATTTATGGACTAACAGCGACAGACACGGTGATGAAAGGGAGTGTAATTCTTCCACATGGATTGTTACTGCCGGGCATTTCCACTTTGAAGGAGGGAGCAGGGTGTGAAACTTTGCCTCCTGCTGTCAGCCGGGTGGTGCTGGTAACTTTGGGAAGTCCTCCACCTAGCAGTGAAACCCATCATGGAAATCCAAGGCAATGCAACAGCAAGCCAGGGGAACCACGATGCTGTGTTCTGGCTGCCCAGGGGAAACCATGAACACTTACTTTATAGAGGGTCGGTTTAGACCAAGCCTAGTGCTGGGACTATGATGCTGCAATTAACAGGCCTATTCTTTTCACAGAATCACAGACTGTCAGGGATTGGGAGGAACCTGAAAAGATAATCGAGTCCAATCCCCTTGCTACAGCAGGATGCCCTAGATCCAGTCACACAGGAACAGGCTAGGTGGGTTTGAAATGTCTCCAGAGGAGACTCTACACCCTTCCTGGGCAGCACCTTCCAAGAGGGGTCACCCTCACAGGGGTTTCTTCTCATCTTTACATTGAACCCCCTCTGCTCCAGCTGACACCCAGTACCTCTTGTCCTGTCACTGGATGACACTGAGCAGAGCCTGGCTCATTCCTCCTGATCAAACGATCAACATTCCATTACTGATCAGCATTTGTGGGGTCACCTCTCAGTCTCCTTTTTTCCAAGCTCAAGAGCCCCAGCCCTCTCAGCCTTGCTTCATCAGGGAGGTGCTCCACTCCCTTTATCATCTTTGTGGCTCTGTGCTGGACTCTCTCAAGCAGCTCTGTATCATCTTCGTGGCCCCCTCTAGACTGACTCTGACAGTTCCATGTCCTCCTTATACTGGATGCAGTGCTTCAAATGTAGTCTCACAAGAGCTAAGCAGAAGCTCACAGAGCTTTTTCCCTGGTTAGTTGTCCAAGAGAAGACCCTTGCATTGCAGTCCTTACCCTCCAGAAATCCGCTTTGCTCCCAATGCTCCTGAAAGCCCTCCCAGCGTCCACAGAGGATCTGGGCTCCAAGAAAAGCCGGGTCATGACTCTGTTGAGGTAGTACCGGTCTGTGCTCACCATGCTGAATGCCACTGTGGAGAAGCAGCGAAGAAGGGGGGATGCCCAAGGGCTGAGGTTAGAGGATGCCCACTGTTTCTCACCTCCTCCTCCACCTCCTTCTCGATCCAGTCACCCCATGCTGCTAGGAAAGGGCAGTTGGAGCAGCCTGGACCCACTCATGGGTGGAACACAGGTGGAGTGAGGAGTGAGCAGAGGTGCCCCTGGCTCTCCTAGCTGTCCCATGGCCTTACCCAGGCACAGGTCGGCGAGGAACAACGCGTAGATGCTCATCTCCCGCAAGGAGGGTCTCGGCACCAGCTGCCGGCTGCCCCGGGCACCTGCTCGGGGAAAAGTGGATCAGAGCCCTCCGGCCCCGGGTGAACGCCATGACCGTCCCCCCTTCCCCGCCCCACTCGGCGGGCAGCAGTGCTCGGGGGTGTGGAGTGCGGGTCTGCTGTGCGGGGCCGCCTCACGAACCGTTGGCTCTCGCCCGCCGCTCCCCCGCGGCTTCCGCTGCCTTCATGGCGGCCGCTCGGCTACGACTCCCTCACGAACACGGGTTCGAATCCCAACGGGCCCGGCCCGCGGTCGTTGCCGGATCGTTGTTGGCGACGGCTCTGTCCTGCTTCCTCTCGGGGGGAGGGAGTGACTGAGTACCGCAGCGGGTGATTCCAGGGTAAACACAGCCGGTTCGGGGATTCCAATCCCTAAGCGTTCTGTGAGCCGTTGGTTTAAACGGGGGGTTCCAAACGCCTGCGGAGCTGCGGGAGCTTGCTGGGGGGTTCATAAGGGTGTGCAGCCCAGATCTGGGGTTTGATTTAAGGGTACGAGTGTGGTACGAAGCCAGGAGCTCAGGGTTCTTCCACAGGGTTTGCTCTCACCCCAGGAGGAGGTGGCGTTGGCTCCATCCTCTTCCTGTAGCCACCGGGCAGCTCAGAGTCAGGGGGAGCCGGGCACAGGCGGGTTGCAGGGGGTTGCGGCTGATGCGAGCGCAGACACAGCCTGTTGGGACCCGACGGACAGGTCACAACCTCCAAGGAGACTCCTTGATTAAAGGAGTCGGGAAGGAAACTGAGGCAGCTTTAACGCTAAGTTGGCCAGCAGGAGTAGGGAAGTGATGGTGCCCCTTGTACTGGGCACTGGTCAGTCTGCAGCCTCGAGTACTGGGTCTAGTTCTAGGCATCTGCATGCCCGTACAGAGGATGGGCAGCGTCTGTATAAAGAAAACACTGAGGTGTTGGCGTGAGGACACAGAAGGGCAACAAAGCTGGTGAAGGGACTGAAAAACAGGGCTTGTGAGAAGAGGCTGAGTGAGCTGAGGTTGTTGAACCTGAAGAAGAGGAGGCTGAGATAGTCCTTCTGGCCCTTTACAGCTACTTGAAAGGCAGGTGCGGGGAGGTTGGTGCTGGGCTCTTCTCCCAAGGAACTGCTGCCAGAAGAGGAGGTGGCCACAAGTTACATGGGGGAAGTTCAGATTGGAAATAGGGAAAAAATCCTTTAGTGAAAGATCAGTTAAAGGTTAAAACAGGCTGTCCAGGGTAGTGCTGCAGTCACTGTCCCTGGAGGTGTTCAAAAGGAGAGTAGATGGGACACTTTGGAACGTGATCTTAGTGCTCATGGAGGTGTTGGGTTGAGGGTTGGACTTGATGATCTTAAAGGTCCTTTCCAGCCCTGATGATTCTGTCATTCAAGTTGTTCAGGGATCTTTTGGGTCAAATATGCAGGGAGAATAAATACTTATGTTGGCTCACTGACATGTTTTAGGGAGCTGCGGATCTAGTTTATGCCAAGCAGTTTGTAGCTGTTGGATGAGAAATGACGGGGAGAGCAGATAGGAGGGGACCAGTGGATTCATTAGGGTAAGAATCCTCCTTCACTTGGCTGCAGCTGATGCCAGGCATCTGTGAGCTGGTTTTAACAGCTCAAGGAAGAGTCACAGCTGATGTTGGTTATTTAAAATTTTATTTGCCTCTATTTTCATAAAAACACTCTAGTCTATTTGGTTTTAATATTCAGACAGTACAGACTTCTGATATTATCGAGAGTGATATTAGAGAAGCAGTACAAACCAATCTACTTTAGCATGTAACCGAGCAGAGGTGGGGAACTAAACCCACCCACACTCATAACAACTAATTAGCCCGCTTCCTTAGGCTCGGTAGTCAAAATCCAACCCTCAGTAAATGGTTACAGTCACCAAACCATATAAATACAATCTAACATGAGAAAACAGGAACAGCTGAATGAATGTGCAAGAGTCAAAGTAAAAATATGTAGATAGGTATTCTGCTAATTAGAGCAATCGCCAGTTAACTGCATCTATGTCATCATTGTCCCTTCTAGGTGTGAGTTTTCCTCATCAATTCCAGTTAAAGTTCATCACTCTCATACAGTCCAGACTGCTCAGCCAAACGCTGAAACTCTCCTTCTGGTGAGAAAGCCTGTTTCACATCCAGTCCTCTTCCATTAAGCGCCAGATACTTGCTGAAGGTTGGTCGAACCCGTAACTGCTTTGGGGCTGGAAGTGGCTTGTTTGCATGTGCTGGAAGAGAGAAAAAACAGCCTCCTTCAGTGTCTTCCCAGCCTCTAGAAAAACCCATGGTAGAGCAACCCAAATGGTTTTTTATCTGCAGCACAAACCAGTAAACCCTCGGGAAGGATCTGACAGACAAGCCTGTATCTCAGACACTAGATTTATATTCGCCCTCCTTTTCCATATTCATCAAACTGTAGTCTTTGAGCAGTGCAGACAGCAGCTGCAGAGGACACATCGCAGTGTCTTGGCACTAAATAAATGGGTTCTTCCCTAGATAGTGACTTTTTATCAAGCTTGGTATCTTTGGAAATAAATCCTCTGGGCAGCCCAGGCTTTGTTAGATTCATCTTGAGGGTCTGTTCTGCACACAAATGTCCCTGCCAGCTGGGGTTGTGGCACTGATGTGGGACTTACTTGCAACCTCCAGCCTGGCATGGCACGTGGCCACACCAGCTCCGTTAACAGCAGACACGGTGTACCAGCCAGCATCTTTCTTGTTGGCGTTGTGAATCAGGAGGCAAATCCTTCCAGTATTGTCATGCAACAAACTGAAAAATGAAGGTGTTTATGTGTAAGTGTTTGGAAGGAGGAGAAGACATTGAAATAAGAGTCAGTTTACATGCGAAGGAGCTGGAAGAAAGGAGAAAGCCCTTAAACAATTCTTGCAGGGCACTGCAGACTACCTAGGCATCAACACTGCTTTTGTATTAGGAGCCACCCATGACACCATTCAGGTGGCATCAAGACCCTTCTGTAGCCCCAGAGCTTTGGGAGCCTGATGGTCAAGACTGGGCTCTGGGCAATCTGGTCTAGGGAGTGATGTCCCCGCTTATTGCAGGGGGCTTGGACTAAATGACCTTTGGAGGTCTCTTCCAACCCTATGATTCTACGATGAATGTGTATGTTTTGGTCCAGAAGCTTCTCTATGGGCCCTGAACTTGTTGCTAGAATTCAGAGCAGCATCTAATCACAGTACACACCCTCAAAACAAGCATCGTGCTTGTGCAGCATGTGGGCTGTCACTGTGTGTCCTAGCTGAGGGGCAGGTCTAGCTTTCCAGGCTGCTGCCTTTAGAAAGCAGCCGATAGCAGTGGGTTTTAATGAAATCCTGGGCATTGTTTTCTAGCACCCCAAGGGCCAACTCATTAGTAGGATACCTTATTCGGTCTGTATTATATTGTACCATTTCGTTGTTTCTTTTCCAGTAAATCCGAGGGGTTGGGATAGCAGAGATCTGGCATTCCAGTCTGGCTGTGTCTCCTTCAAAAACCTTTTTGCTTTGTGGCTTGAAGATGAAAGTTGGAGGCATGTGATGCTCTTTCGCTAAATTAAAGAGGGAAGGTAAGGAGGAGTTGCTGTAAGTATTGCACACTAGGATCAGCCTTCGTTTTTAAGATTTCAAAGTGCTAAATGGAGGAGGGCACATGCTCCTCACTGCAGCTCTTAGCCCACAGGCAATTCCTATGAGCAGAGCGGTGTAGCAGACCCATCCACTTTAGGAGAGTCAATCTGCCTGATAGCAATCCTGGGAGGTTAATAACCCCCTAATTCTGGATATCCCACTGCATCTAAATGTCTCGCTAGAAGTGCTTTGAAGAAGTATGGCACCTCAGCTGTATGTAATGAAATAGTCTTGGAAAAGGTAAGGTGTTATTATTCGAGTCTGCATATCTGGAGATCTACCTCTGCTGCTTAATTGTTTTATGTCCCCAACACGTAGAGAAAGGCATTAGGTTACTGGGGTTTGCCATGCACAGCCAGGTAACTATTGGTGCCATCAGTCTTACCAATTACTTCCACTTTCACGGTGAAAGACGCTTCTCCGGCGCGGTTGACAGCCACGCATTCGTACGTCCCTGCGTCAGATGATTTGACTGCTTCAAAAATAAACGAGTGGAATCCCTTTTCTGACACGATCATTTTGTGGAACTGATCTTGATGGACCATCCGCCCATTCTGGTACCACATCACGTCTGGAGTCGGCAGCCCGCTCACCTGTGAAGAGGAGAGGGTAGTGAGTTTGATGCCAACAGAATCATGATCCTACTGCAAAATATTTAGCCTTGCCTAGTTTTGAATACTAACACAGTGCTGCGCAGAGAGGAAGGTTTGTAAAATGCCATGGAAGGGTGAGATTTCAGCTGCAAGACAGTAGATGCTGCTCTGCAACCCCCTGTGGTTCCCATTTTGCAGGGTGGCTTTGATTAGGCTGAAGATACTCGTTGTGGGTTCCTAGAGGGGGGAGCTCACCCTGTTGATCCCACAGTGCTGACACCCACACTGGTTTGATAATGTACAGAAAGGATCTGTCCTGCAGATGTGCTCAGGGTTGTCCAGGAGTTAAGGAAACTGCAGCAAAATGGCTAAAAGTTATGCCCAAGCATGGCAGGAGTTTTCTTAATGAAAGAGGTTGGAAGTAATTAGGGAAAACCCAAACCACAACAGCAGTGAAGCTGGATGTGCAGAAGACCTACATCCTTTCTTACCCCAGGGCTGGTATAACCGCTGTGCAGTTTCAGGCCGTTCTGGCAGTTTGCTGGTTTGTAATTAGAGCATTTCCTTGCCAGATTGTCTGACCCAGCAGAGAAGACTCATTAGAAGAGGGCTAGTCATGAACAGGCCCTGCTGGATGTGTGTCCAGCATGTGTCCACACGCTTTCCTCCCCATACACTTGCTTTCAGCAAGGCTTTAGTGGTTGTTCTTCCCAGTGAGGTCTGGAAGATGTTCTGTGGTGGTGGTTCTTTACCACAGCCTAAGCCTCTTCTTATGCAGCTAATTCCATTTACATTTTCCAAGGGAAAATGCTGAAACATTTAGTCATCTCCAATTTCTTGCTTTACATTGCCTGGAAGTACTCAGCACCATCTGCCACTGGTGTTCTGGCTTAAGGTGGAAAGGAGCTGAAGCTTGGAGACCCCTCCTGATGCCACCCTTCCACCCCCCAGAGCTAATGGGAACTGAGAGGGAAAGCCTAGTCTTACTTTGAAGTCGAGCCTGCAGAATCGCCCCTCCTCAATGATGACATCTTCAGGCACTTGTGTAAAACGTGGCTGAAAGAACTTTTCCTGGATGGAGTCGTGTGCACGTTCATCTGCTCTTGAGCACGGTCTGCTCCTGAAAAGCAGTGGCTGACAGTTAGTTGTGTAAGAGTTACCATCGCACAAACAACGCTGAAACACCGATTGCAGATAGAGTCCCTCAAAGCATTTAGGAACTCGACACTGTGGTGTGGGGGCTTTTTTCCAGCTGTAAGAAGGAAAAGACCTCTTGAGCTCAGCCAGCCCAGCCCACGATCTGACATTGCCACATAAGCCAGACCAGGGCACTAGGGGCCACAGCCAGGCTGTCCTTCAACACCTCCAGGGATGGGGACTTCACCACTCCTCTGGACAGTCCATTCTGGGGTCTGATCGACCTTCCTGACATCTAACCTAACCCTCCTCTGGTACAGCTTCAGGCCCTGTCCTCTCATCCTGGCACTGATTCCCTGAGAGAAGAGCCACCTGACTACAACCTCCTTTCAGGTAGTTGTAGAGAGTGATAAGGTCCCTCTGAGTCTCCTTCGGGTTAACCACCCCCAGCTCCCTCAGCCTCTCCTCAACAGCCTTTCCCTCCAGTCCCTTCCCCAGCCTCGTTGCTCCTCTGGACCCACTTCAGCCCCTCAGTTTCTTTCTTGAAGTGAGGGGCCCAGAACTGCCCCTGGTACTTGAGGTGAGGTCTCACCAGTGCCCATTGCAGGGGGAGAATTACACCCCTCCCACATGGAGTCTTTAAACCTGTAGTACTTAGAGTGTGCTTAGAATGGACTGGATTAGATCATAAACACCCATGCAGTGTTTTAATTGAAAGGAAGATAATGAATTTAATTACTATCTATTACTAGAATGGCTGTTTACTCACAGTAAATTAGGATTTAGAATTAAAATGTAGGATAACTAATTACTATGACTAAAAGTAATTACTATCACTTTTAGCAAAAGTGGTAAATAATGGAATAGATTTAACACTGTCTAGAAACACTCAAAATAGGGGCTTGATGAGGAGCAGCACAAGTTTAGACGTTACCTGACGTGTGTTGTAGGAACCTGCAGCCTCATGTTGTCCGCGTTCTGGTGCTTGGAAAGAGAAAGGGGAGAGGTGAGTTAACTTAGTTTTGTCTATAGGCTGAACACAAGTCGTTTCAAGTTCATACATGCACTGGTGGTTAAAAGCAAACTGAATCATTGAGAAATCGTTGGGACGAGAGGTAAAGGGTCCTGCATCGAGAGCTCCTACCCTGTGTTTTAACTGCAGGCTTTGCCATGACACTGACAGTTCTATTAATAGACAGGCACAGCTTCTCGTTGCCCTGCACAGGTGATAGGTGCAGCAGTTTCGTTTGGCACCCAAGGCTTTTGCCCAGGCAATAACCTTTGTTAGAGGGGAGCAGTACTACTGGCAGGTCTAAAATGAGAGCTAAGCACACGGTGTCCTTCCCTATAGCAGGAATAGAAGTGGAGTCACTGGCAAGGACGTTGTATTGTGCCCACTTAAACATGGTCCCAATAGCAATGGACACACGCTGAGCTGGAAAATAGTTCTCTTTCTAGATCACAGCACTAACTGAGCGCTCTGACAACTCCACAATCACATGAGTAAATCTGCTACAGTACCCAGCGTTGATTCCTGCTAGGAATGTGGATGCTTGGAAGATGCAAGCAGACTTCATCACCAGCCAGTCATTTGAGCAATGGAGTCAGATAGAGGAAACTCTGCATGGAAATTTCTGGGATGTTTGCACAGAGCCATTAAAATCCTCGGGTCTGTGCTCTGTAGCCCACTCCTGGGGAACATTTAAGCCTGGTTTTAAACTTCAAGCACAAACTTCAGTTTGGGGAAGTGTTGTATGAATGAGGGTTTTGCTGGACTGAGCTCAGCGCTTGCATCTGCTCACTTAGCGAGTTACAGCCAGTTACTACTTGTCTTGTGAAATGATGCTGTGCTGATCATTGAACACTCATGTTCTAAGGACTGCCTGTGGAGTTGCATTCCTGAGGAATCAGGAGGCTGAATGAATAACTACAATATTTAAATATAAGGCTGAACAATGGAAATAAGATCTCCTGAGCATAAGCCAGTGTCTTTCCAGGGTTCTTTTCTATGCAGCAATTCCCACAGCCTGAAAAGCTGTCAGTCATTGTGTTTGGACTAACGTTTCCTTGTTCTCTGCAGAAGATGAGGCTTCCCTTGCTCTCTGACGCCCATCATCTTCTTGCCTGCTGCTGTCAGGTGATTGTGAGGAAGGAACTGTTCAAATTGCACGTTCCTCCCTCACTGTGATCTGAAGTGTCTCTTGCATTGAAGAGTTTGGCTAAGGCTCTTTGGAGGGGGTGTGCTGGCCTGCTGGCTCTGTGTGTAGGCAGCAGGAGAGATGTTTTCTTTGGCTACACAGCTAATCCAGAGCTGCATCCTAGACGGTTCCACTAGGTTTGATCACAAAAGTGCCAAACGGAGCTTTTACCTGGCCTGAATAGCCAAGGGATGCTGCAGGTCACCAGTTAAAAAGCTTTTGAAAATGCCAGTGGTAATAGTTTCTAGTGGCTCAGCATGTGGGCTGCTAAAATGCCAGCTTTGCCTTCCCTCAGTGACTGCAGGCCCCTGGAAGGGCTAAACTCTAACCTCCCCAGGGCCCCAACTTCTTGTAGTCAGGGTCAGTTATTGCAAACAACAACAGGTGTAATCTTGCTGTCCTGGCCAAGCCTGACCCTGGGCTGCTAGTGGGTACCTGCATCCCTCACTGTGCTGCTCCCCACCTGTCCTAGGCAGGGGGTAGTGTGTTGGGCAGAAGCTGCTGAAATTCCTTCCTGCAGAAGTCATTCCTACCAATCAGGCCCAGCAAAGGGATGGTGCTTCAGTTCGCTCACTCTGCCACAACTCCTCTGTGCCAAAAGATGACCCCAGATCCCTACGATACAGAGCTCTGCCAGTCTGAGTGGTTCCCTTCTTCCCCTTCCTCCCACCTCTGGTACCAAATAAACCTCATCTCTCTGTCCTGTTCAGGTCACAGCACAACCACCAGGAAATCACTGTCCTAGAGGCAGGTCCCCATTTACCTGAGCGTTCTGCATGTTGTCTTCACCTGGTGTGTCCAACACAGTTGCAGCATTTACTGGTCCGAGCAGCCTGCGGGCCATCCTTTCTTCATAAGTCAATCGCTTAAAGCAGAGCAGAGAGGAACTGCAGTCAGAAGTCCATTTACTATTTCAGATCAGCTTGTGAGAGCACATGAACATGCCACAGGCTCAGGGAGTGGTCAGCGAGAGCAGCAGCTGAGCAGAAGCACCACGCCTGCTCCACAGGGTTGGCAGTCTGTGATGCCTACTGAAGTCAGCTTCAATATATACAGGGCTGAATGCATAAAAGATTAAACTGCCTGTTCATCAAAGCCTCCCTAATGCCATCTGTGGCCTTCCACTCCTCCTCTTTCCCCGCCGGGATTATTTATGGGTAAGTGATGGCATTATCTCAGAAGCCAGAGTAAGTCCCAGGGTACCTCTCTGTTAGCACTGGGAAAACTTCCCAAGCCATTCAGCTGGGGATTTACTTCAGGAGCTGGAGGCATGATGGATGCCTGATGCATCCAAAAATGCAAGAGCCACACCAGCAGCAGACACAGGTGGAGAGGAGCACCTCTGAGAACACAGGGGATGTTGATGGCAGCGCCACAGGCACCTTATAAAATGCTGTGTGCTGTCCTGAGAGGAGCTATGAACATGCCACAGTTGTATAATAGTAAATTCCTACGGCATGGGTGAAGCACACAGGGATAAATACAAGCAGAGTTAAATCCTAGTTCTGTCAGTAGAGCTATTTTAGAATGACACGATAGTCCCCAGAGCACTAGAAGAACCGGCACTTTGCTTCCCCTAAAGTTCACCTTGGGTTTGTACTGTGAGGCACAAGGACAAGCTCTGACTGAATGTTCGTTGCGTACGGGACGTGTCTGAGGCTCCTCCCGGGTGGATAAGGGCTGGGGAAGCCTGTGGGGCTTTTCTTTAGAAGAGACCCGGAGAGACCTTTTGCAAAACCAATGAGAGCTTCATATCCCCGAGGTCATGAGGGCTGTATGAAGTGTGGCTGAGATTGGCCAGTTGGTTCAGACACTGTTGGAGGACAAGGGGAGGAGGACACGGTGGGGATTGCATAAGCCTTATTTTTAGCCTGGCTTCCTATGGGAAGGAAAGCAACGCCAACCTTTCGTAGAGCAGATAGGACATTCCTGTCCGCAGTGTTTAGCTGCGTTGGGCATGATGCGTCTTTTCATTCCTTCAGTATTTAAAATGATTTGTGCACAGCACAAACCTGACAGTAAGAGGAAAACTCCCTTTTATTTCAGGGCAATGAAGATGGAAATGAAAAGCACTGGATTTTTCTCAGGCTGCCTGCAGGCAGCAGGAAAGTTCCCACACTCCAGACCTGTTTGCTGTATGTGCTTCCCTACTCGTAAGCAAATTTTTCTCCCAGATGTTGATCTCTTGATAAAGGGGATGCATTTTGTCCCTTTGCATGATAAATAAGCCCTGAGACTAAGAGATGTTCTTATAGAAGACAGACTTTATAATAAAAGCTCACAGTGTTTCTTTGATTTGTTGTTCATATAGAAGAAATCAAAGAGGTTGCCAGGTCTGGTGATGGGATGAGCTATCAAATGCTGATACTTCCCCAAGTTGTTTATGATTTAGGGTTATTTATTAACCCCAGTGTTGAAAGCCAGTGTGAAATAGTGAACTGAGGGATTCTAGCTGTCTGTGGATTTGATGTTCAGCAGGATCCCCAGCAGATCTGTGCCACAGCTCTAAACATGCACCTTTCTCCCATCTCTAGTCTTAATGATTTCAGAACAGCTTGAATGGTGAGAGCTGGCCATGACAGTAGAGTAAGAGGAAAAGGCAGTAACATCTCAAAGCCGTCTTGTTGGATCATATGGCTCTCAGAAGTCAACGCATCACTTACTTGAAGTCGTAGGAGATGCAGACATTCAGTTGCCACATAGATAGTTAGAGACAGACATGCAGCAACCATCTACTCTAGTCACACATTCAGACCGGTTTCCATCATGCAGTAGCTCCCCTACTTTAAAGGGCCTTCTCAAGGCAGAGCTGAACTTGGCCCACCAGTTACAGCTATTTGCATTCTAGTAATAAAAATAATTGTGAAGAGGTTGGGTGCTAATCATTCAGATCCTCATGCTGAACACCAGCCCTGAGCCGCTCTTGAAAGAGACATTTACATTTGTAATGGGAAAAAATCAGCCACCTCACACTGAACGAATATTCAGGTCACAAAGAGCTCCAAGAACTCTTGCTGGGATCTCCTGAGGTTCTGAGAAAGGGTGGTTGGGCAGTGCTGCTCCTGTATTTCCTTCTTTCAGCTCAGTTGGGAGGCTCCAGCCTCTGGGGCACTAGAATTAGTCTCTGCATCCCCGCTTGCGCTACTAAAAGCCAGTGCAAACTGGTTCTTTAATCAGCAGGTTTCCCTTACCTGGTTGCCATTCTGGAGAAGGTTGTCTTTGCATCGCAGTTTCTTTTCCAAGTCCTGAATGAGGGCCTCTTTTGTTCCTCTGATTTCTTGGTCTGATGTCTTCTGCATAGAGTTGATGCTAACTTGTTTGTTATACATTGGTTGTGAGTAACTGCTCATACAGGAAGAGAAAACAAAGTCTGCTTGACTGTTTGCTACAGCTTCATAGAACGTGCACAAAAATGTGAACCTGCTACCAATTGAACCCGTAAAGCACTTGGCAGGTAGGTCAGGGGGTGGTATAACTGAGTATTGGAAACTGAGGGGGAACCATCATGGTCTCGCCAAGTCATTGAGTGTCTGAGGAGTTTGCTGTGGGTCAACACACATCCCTGCCTCCTGCTTTGACCTCTGCCCTGACTGAGATGTGGGCAGTGTTTTGAGGGAGTCACTAACTCCACTAAGCACTCCGAGTCTGTCCAGGAACAAGTTCTCCCTTAGAACAGCATTCCTTTATACTTCCAGTTGTTAAAAAGGCCCTGGGTGCTGCAAATCCACAGCAAGGTCACAAACCAGTTGATGAGGTACAAAGAAATCACTTATTAATTGTCCTTTTCTTCTTGGCCCCAGAAAGTTACTTGATGCAGCTGGCTGTTCAATAGCTAGGTTTGCCCCAGACTCTGGGTCTTTAGGAGCCCTTGCTGCAGCCCCCCACAAAAGCTGATCCTATAATCCACAGTCAAGAGACAATGGAGTCCTTGATAGTGGACTTGATTTCTGACAAGTGCTAGGAGGTGAGGAGCATCCCTCAAAATGAGTTGTGGAGGTATACTGGAGGTCCCAGCACTCTGTGCTGACAGGATCTGACCCAGTTTGTGACACACAGAGGGGCCTCACATACTGTGGTCGTATTCAGCATGTATTCCTGTTCAAAATACCTTCCTCCCACCCCTCGGGAATTGGCTCTGGTGGTTAGAATAGGGTACTGGGTTATTATTCTGGTGCGGATCCCCAGCACTGCCTGGACTTAAAAAGATGCCCAAGTTCTAGCATAAACCCTTGAATAATTTGCCCATCAGATGAGTGCATCTCATGTCCTCGTTTGCTCAATAGCAGCGTGATTAGGAAAGTAGTTCCTCAACTCACAGGATGTTGCATTTAAGAGCGGCTTCCATGCAAAGCACCGTGAGGCACCAAAGCCCTTTGCTATGAAACAACCCCCTCCCACCCACTACGAACGAAGAACCCAGCGGTTGCTCCAGGTGTGTAGATACACCCCACACCCTGCTGCAGTTCCTCTAACACCCGCTCCTGCCTGTCCCAGTGACCCCACTTACCTTCCCGCTTCCCCCAGTGCCTTGGTTCAAGAAATACCCCACAAATATTCCGATTTCCTGAATCCAAGCTGACACTTAAACCTGAATTTATACCCGGGCTGGCAGGACCCCCCCTGCCCCTATCACCTTTCTCATATCCCCGGTTGAGCGCTCGTTGCATATCCTACGCTGACTTTCCGTGGGACCTCCTGCTAATATTGGCAGGAGAACAAGGTGGTGAGAAGGCAAAACCCAGCTCCCTTCGAGATCTTGCTGACCTTGGGAGATACTTGGATCGCAGCCCAAAGGCAAAACGGTGTCATACATATTCAGGAAAGAATTTGGTCTTTGGTCTGAAGGGGTGAAATTTTCACGGAGCTGCCTTTCTGTTGCCAAGAAGGATTAGTAAAAGCTGTATCGGAGGTGAGTGTAGAGCCCCATCGTGATGTGGAACCTGAAAATGCCACTGAGACTTACGAGTAGTCTTGAAGCTATAGGGATTACTGCCCTCTCCCCTGCCTCCCTACCCGTAAGCTATGTCTGTTGAGAGAAATTCATCTGAGATGGGTGCCCATTGTCTCTTCTGAATACCCTCAGGTATTTCAATACCCTTAGTAACTGGACTGTTCAAACTGACTCTAGAGAACCTGTACGGCAGCCCCATGCCGTGACTACTGTGCAGTTTCATTCCCGGTGGGTGCCCCACAGACAAGCTGAGCCTTCTGACCCGATTCACGCGGAGTCAGTCCTGCCTCTGACATCCAAAGTCAATGGGAGTCGCACCATTGGCTTTGACCGTGCCAGCGTTCCACTGGATTGGGGATGGTCAGTGCATGGGAGGGGGAAGAGGGAAGCAAGGGGAGGTTAGAAGCCGGTTTGTACTTACTGAGGTTCCATAGGAGAAGGAGTTTGGCTGTTATAGTCGGGCTGCGAGGGTAGCACTGAGCACAGGAATGCTGCGGGGGTTTGGTTAGGCATGGGTAGAAGCCGTTGCCCAGATGATGAGCTAGCAGGAGACTGTGCAGATGCAGGAGTGATGGGATATGTGGATTCCTTAGGGGCACTACAGGAAGGCGAGGAGAGCGTGATTGAAGAGCTCAGCGATGACGAGGAGGAGAATTTCTGCCCGCTTGGGTTACAAGGCTGTATGAGGATGGAGGACTGTTTGATTTGTCTGCTTGACTCTGTAGAGGCTGTGGGTCCTGGAGGCTGCTGTTGCCCTTGACACACATTCTTAGACTGGATAAAGTGTTTTGGACGTTCGTAGTTAAACATGGTGGGTTGGCACATAGAGGAAACGGATGGGAAATTAGGGACACTCATAGGAGAGGTTTCACGGCTGTCCTGGGTTTTTGTTGGTGATAACTGGCTTGGGACAGGTGACTGGTAAAAACTAGGTGGTAGGCCACAAAAGCTCTCTTGGTTGGGCTCCTGGATAGAGTGGAACCCTTGCCTTGTAGAATAGAGGCTTTCTTGGTGTGGATTTTCCCTTCAGGAAGACAATACAGATAAAATAAATAGTACATCACCATTTGAATCACAAGAACACTCTGTTGTGAGCAGTTGTTAGCAGTCTAAAAAGTATGAGCTTCAGGCACCTGACAATTAGAGCTTGAGCTTAAAATAAAGAGATTTAGAATTCTAGGATGGTATGAACCTTTCAGATTACAATATCTAACCCACACGATCTATCTAACTCGGGGGCAGTGCTCAGCATCACTCTCTTATCTGCAAGAACAGAGTAAATTGTAATAGAAATAGTTTATTGGGATGACCCACCACCTGCAGAAGTCTACAGATACCACAGTAAGCAAAGTCATTCCCAGGTATCACCTCTACTGAAGACCTCTGGATCCTGCAGTTGTACACCCTGCCAAAACACTGAATGTACCATGATTTGGGGAATTCCTTACTGGTGCCGAGAAATTCCTTACACCACAGGGAAGCATTGAACAGGTTCCACTTTCTTTTAAGCCTAACGTGAAACCTCTGACATCAAGTATCCTGATTTCTTCTCTAATGGTGTTTGAATTCAGAGCTCTTTCGATCCAGTTGGGATCGGCATGCCAAGGTCTGTGCTTCTCCACTTGAAGTGATTTCCTGAGATTTGCTGTTAGGGCTAATAATTGCCAGAATGGCAAAGTAGGGAGAGTCAGGCTCCTCAGAGGTCCTGCATTTACTTCACAGATCCTTGATACCTAACCCCGGACGTTCCATCAGCTCCTAAACCTGGAAAGTTTCATTAGAGCGAACCGAGCAAGCTTGTTAAAACTGACAAACAACTTCAGCTCCAGGAGAAATAAATTACCCCCCTGAAAGAAATGTAAAACTACTCATAAAAAATGAGAATATAAATCCACACAGTTACATGTGCTGGAAAAAATGGTAATCTCGCCCCACTGAGATCAGCTGTTTCGCTGCTATATATACACCCAGTGTATTGTATTCCTCCCAGCTGAGAGCCCCACGAAGGGCTCTACGAGGTCATAGATTCCCGTGGAAGGGGGGTGGGTGAGATCAACTCAAGACATTGCTCTCGTTTTAGAGATTCAAAGCTTTCATTTCCTAAAGGTAGCTGTCAATATTAGTTGTACATTAGCTGCATGTAAACAGAGCTTTTCTAGTAAAAACTCCCTGACTCTCCCCCTGTCGTGCGCTTGGAATTTGAAGCTGGCTCAGGTTTTTGGAGCACGTCCATACTGTGTTCTCATTCACTGGTGCAGAAAACTCATTAAATGTTGTTTTTATACTGTTTTTGTACCACTACCTGTGTACAGGTTCAGCCTCTGCACCTACAGGCTGTTCAGAGAAACCAGCGTTTCATCTGCTAGGCTACTGAAGATACGATGCACAGACTCCCTCATCCCAGCAAGGGATAGGTTACATCTTCCTCAAACCATTCTGCCTTGGTTTGGGTGGGGAAAAAGCACCTAAGAGAGACTGTTGACCTTACAAGACAAAACCAGTGAGTAATAGAGACACTTTGCTGTCTAACAAACAACATCCCTTATCTTCCCCTCCTTTGTTGCCTCCCACGTTACCTGTGACACCACCTCAGAGGTAGGTTTTCATCTAGGGCCACCCGGCTCGTCGCAGTCCCTCACACCAGCTCCCTGACCAGCTTCGCAGTCAGCGGGGTGTGTGGAACATAACCCAAAGGCAGCTCCTTACCTCCAGCCAGGGACTTGTCACCGAGGCTTGAGCCCGTGTTTGGAGGAGGGACGGTCACTGGGTCCTTCCCTCACTCACTCGAACCTTCTGCCTGTCCCCCTGCCTGCCAGTCCTCCTGCTCCTGCCTGTCCTCCTGCCCATCCTCCTGCCCGCTCCGCTGTCACAATAAGAGTCTCTGACCCTTCTTTGTATCGAGTCTTGGCAGGAGCAGTGGCATCGCCTAGGGATGCGTCTGGACAGCCATAAATTGAGCGACACAACTGAAATAGCCCTGGTGGTAAAGTGCCAGTCGCTAGTGTGCTGCTTGTGGGGGCAGTTGCTGATATTCACCTGCATTAAATGATGCAGCTATGGTGTTTCCTCCAGAACAGCCACAGATCTGCTGGCAGATGAGGTCATTTGTAGCCTTTTAATCATAGGCTTCAGTGCTTAATTACATCCTAAATCAACTTTATGGTGTTTTAATTAGGCTTTGGCAATTCCGTTGTTGAAAAAATAAGCCTCAACCCAGAAAGTACCACAGCTGGGCTCTTCTCTCCCTTCCCTGTACCAGTGAGTCGTACAGCACCTTGATCTTTGAGGTCTAATCCACGTGTAGTGTTCGTATTGAAACAACAGCCCACCGTGTATGAACTCACTCTACCAGTTGTTAATTGCGAGGTAATTTATTGAAACTCCTCGTGATGAAAGCGATGGAGGGAGGAAGGGCATCTCTAGATGTCCTAGAGGTTATTTGCTTTTTAAATGACAACCCCCCCCTAAAAATCCGTAGTTTACACAGAGAGAGTTGAGTAGTTAACAAAAGGCAACTGCAGCGTGATCATCATATTCCCCGTAGGAAGCTGTGAGCCTGTTAAAGGTCAGGCTCAGCGCTGGGACAGGCTCCCTGGCTTTCCCAGGGCTTCCATGAGGCTGCAGTGTGTATGTTTCAGGACTGAAGTGGGCTGCCAGGCACTGCTGAAAGGGCAGCTTTGTGCACTTAAAATGCTGGACACAGCTAGGACAGCGTGTTTGGAAGAGAAGGAATGGCCAAACATGAAATCCAGAAGGTAGGAAAAAAAATTGTCGGATCTGGAAGCTGAACTGATAAAGAGAGAGGAGTAAATCCCCGAGCCTGCGCTGATGTAACTCAATAGTACTCGGAGCAGCACCGCGAGGCGTTAGAAATCAGCTTTTCTGCACTGCCTCAGTTTACTTTCTATGAATGGTGACGTGCTGCGTCCCGTCGGGTTCTCCTAGGCACTCGGGTCATACAGCAATGGCTTGCAAAAAAGTTCAGAACCGTTTGTTATGTATCTGGGCATTTGAAAGCTGCCTAAAGGAGCTGGCAGCACAGTTACAGCCTGAAGCCTCTTCTTTTTCTTGGATTATGTTCGTTTTAATAAGGTTAATAATCAGAAACGAGTTTGTTCTGTTAGCAATCGGGGGGATAGATTGTGCTCTGCTTCTGTACGGCTCTTGAGAAGGGCACTATGAGCTGCAGATATGAAGGGCTCAGAAGGGAGCAGCTGGTAGCAACAGTCCAACTGCATTTTCTAGCTTCTCTTGAGTGGCTGTTTATTTGGAGAAATACTAATTGGCAATAATCTGGAGAAATAGGAGTGCAAGGACTTAATTTTATCGTTATTCCCACCAATAGTTTTGTTCTGTTATTGTCTCTGTCGCTATTTTATTTGTCTTTGGTAACAGAGTTGTAACCCTACATGAGACACTGCTAGATCTGCCTGACAAGGCTGTTACGGGACAGCAGTCAGTAGACGTGATTAATTTGAGGTAACAGCAACGTTTACTACCTTGACTCTTGTTCATCATGGTGTTTCAAAGCACACGGCAACAGGACTGAGGGCTTTAAATATATTTAAATGCTGCTAGATAGGTGGATCCAGACATTTTAATAGCTGACTCTCTGTATCTTGAGATGTATAAATGCCTTCCAAAGTCTGGTTGAGCACTGCTCTCAATCAAAAGCACTTTGCAGCTCTACACGCTAGTAAATGTTTATAGAGAGCTGTTACGTGGCTGATGCTGGTGGTGTGTTAAGTCCCTTCATGCAGGTACTGCCTTCGAACCATCCAGAAGTTGAAAACGAAAACCACAACCACAGCTCCCTGGTGCTGCTGCACACAATAAACTTTGCAAATAGCCCCCCCTAAGCAGCAACTGTCCTAAAAAAGAGCTTTTCTACAAGTTACTGGTTAAAAATGCTGGGTTCCTGCTGCCTTTGAGAAACCTGTGAATTAGCTTCAGCACACGTTTTGATTCTGCAGTGTTTAGGGACCCAGCTGATTTCCCTGGAACAAGCCTGGATTTCCTGGAAGGGCTGCAATCTAAACACAGAGCCTGCTCTTAGCCACCTCACACTGTTAAACCAAACCCGCTTGTACTCGGTGATTTAGCCCAGAAAATCTCATGCACAGCAAAATCTATATTGAAAGAGGATCTGCTCTGTAGTGATTTCAGAGGAGGGTGCTCAGAGTTGTTAAAATAGAGGGTTTAGTTAAGGTGGCTGAGTACATCCAAAAATAATCTATAGAGCAGCGAATGCTCCCGGTGACGGGCAGTCGTTTACACACGCTGTAACAGGATCGCTGCGGCGCATCGCTGGCATTCGGCACACAGAGGGGGCACACGTCTGCCTCATGGCTCTCGCCTGCACAAATGGGACCGAGGGAACTCCTCTGTACAGCTGCACTTGGACCTCTTAACTGTCCCCGTCTGATTGTTGCACCTATGAACAGTGGGGAAACCCCTCAAAACTGTGGGTCAGGATCGCTAAGATGTGCATTCTTACTTGGTTTGTTTCTCTGGAGCAATTACACGGGGTAACTCGTACTGCAGTGAGTACAAAGCTACCTAGAGCTGCATTCGGGACAGAGATTCGGAGAACACCAGGCTGCAAGGGACCTCAAGGATCATCCAGTCCAACCTATCCAGCTAACAATGCAGTTAAAGTTTAAATCAGATGTCCCAGCAGCCTGTCCAGCTGGGTCTGAAAACTGTCCAGTGCAGGGCAACCAACCCCTTCCCTTGGGAGATGACTCCAGTGGTTAATTGTTCTCATGGTGAAGAGTTTTCTTCTGGACTCCAATTGGAATCTCCCCAGGAGTACCCTAGACCCATCACCCCTTGTCTTCTCCATAGGACTCCTTGTGAAAATGGAGTCACTGCCTTCTTGGCAGTGGAATCAAAGCTACTTTTTAGGTACTGGATGATAAGGTCCCCTTAAGCCTTCTCTTCCCAAGGCTGAACATCCCCAGCTTTCTCAGCCTTTCTTATGGCAGATGGATCCAGATTTGTTCTAAGGTGGAGCTTTTTATATTTATGTGGGAAAACCTCTACCTCCCTACTGTGGCACGGGGCTGTTCCATGCAGTGGTTCAGTACTTCTCCTCCACAGTGTTTTGCAGGTGCTGTTGGCATCCCATTCACAGGATCTCGGGTTTTCTTGCTGTCTTACAGAATGGGAAACAGAAATGTGAGGTGATACCACTTGGCTAAGGCTACAGAGGAAGGCGATGGCAATAGACTTGCACCTTCATGTTTCCCAGGTACTGTGATGGGCTGTGAAGACAGAGATCTTCTAGAGGCCAATTATTTGGGGTGAAGCTTTGAAGTGACTTAGAGATGGGCACTTTGAAAATGCCATTAGGCCCTTCAGTGAGCCTTTGGGTCGTTGGAGAGAAATTTAATGAGGTACAAGGGTCAGGGTAGAGTCTGGCATCTGGGCAGGAACAACCCCAGGGACCAGGATAGGTGGGGGACTGACCTGTTGAGAGCAGTGGAGGACAAAGGGACCTGGGGGTCCTAGTGGGCAGCAGGATGACTCTGAGCCAGCAATGTGCTCTGGTGGCCAAGAGGGCCAACAGCATCCTGGGGGGGATCAGAAGAGGGGTGGTTAACAGATCGAGAGGGGTTCTTCTCCCCTTCTACTTTGCGCTAGTGAGACCACGTCTGGTGTACTGTGTGCAGTTGTGGGCCCCTCAGTTCCAGAAGGACACAGAGCTGCTGGAGGGTGTCCAGCATAGAGCAATGAAGATGATGAAGGAAGTAGAACAGCTCCCT
>VZRI01012356.1:0-139558 GCA_013397515.1 Upupa epops
AACCCTCCTGGTTCCAATGCTCCATCATCCTCTTTGTTAAGAAGTTCTTTCTGATATTTACATGAACCTCCTCTGTTCCCTCTGGCACCCAGTGCCCCTTGTCCTAGCACCAGATGCCCTTGAGCAGAGCCCAGCTCCTTCCTCCTGACACCCACCTCTCACATCTTTATAGAAAGGAATGAGGTCTCCCCTCAGTCTCCTCTTCTCCAAGCTCAAGAGACCCAGATCCCTCAGTCTTTCCTCATCAGGGAGCTGCTCTCCTTCCTTCATCATCTTTGTTCCTCTATGCTGGACACCCTCCAGCAGCTCTGTGTCCTTCTGGAACTGAGGGACCCACAATTGGACACAGTCCTCCAGATGCAGTCTCATCAGTGCAGAGCAGAGGGGAGAAGAACCTCTCTGGATCTGCGAGGGGCACAATAAAGCAGGGCCTAAGCAATCCTTTGCAATCCTTTACAAATAGGTAAAACCAAACTCCTTGTGTGTGCACACCAAGTTTGTTCTGATGTTCACATCTCAAAACTTTGTAAGATGGTGAAAAAGGCTGCTTCTCCACTCAGCTTTTCTTTCAGAACAGACCTGCATTCTCAGTATTCAACTGAAAGGTACTGAAGTAACCTGCAAGTGGTGTTTGGGGTGCAACTCTTTTATCTTCATCTTTGATCTCAATTCAGATTGATTCTGAATTCAGATCTTTCATCTTGATCTGAATTACATGGGGGAGGGGGGTGTGAAGCGTGTCTGAGGTGCATTACATCCCTTTACAGTGAAGATGGAAGCTTGTAAAGAAATGTGCAGCTGAGTAACTGAGTACAAACTGTGCACCTGAGGGAACAGGGAACACTTGGCATTGTGGCCCAGCAGAAATTAAACCCCCTTGTGGGTCCCTTACTGCCACCAGTATTAAATTATGCTGTCCAAACGAACACCGAAGTGCAACTGTCCTGCTCCAAGGCATATTTACTGACTGAATTGCAGACTGTGAGGCTGTTCAGCAGTTGAGTGCCAAGGTTTTCCTTGGAAAGAGAAAGCAGTACCAAATCACCAGTCCCCTGGGTGTGCCGGTTGCTCTCATGGTCTGCAGTGATGAATGGAGGTGTGTTGACAGTAGTGCAGCACTCCAGACCAAAGCTATCTTGCCAAAGAGTCAGCGGCAGAAAGATGAGGTATGAAGCTGGATTTAAACTCAGAAATAGAGGAGCTTAGAACAAGGTAAAGATAAGAGTTGTTTAGCTAAACTTAACACTTCAGAGTCATAGGGGTCAGTTTATCTTCTATGGGAACCAGCGAGATAAGGCTAAAACTTGTTTGTACTTCTTTCTTCCTTTTGTTAAACTTTGTCTGGTGCTTGTGTCTGCCTGTTTGTAGTTTGTAAATCATCTGGGTCAAGGACTCGGGGCAAACAAGGGTAATCTTGCAGCCTATCATCTTGCAAGCTCATTCAGTGGCCATCACGCTGGGCGTACTAGATATGGAAAATATTTGTAACTGCTGTAACTTTCCAATCCCAGTTCTCACCCAGTTTTATGTGCAGATGCTACCCCTTTTGAGTTGTGCATTCAATAAGGCTCCAAAAGGAACAAGATCCTCAAGTCTGCCCAAGATCTCAGCTTTTTAAAAACCCCCAAAGACTCTTACTGAGGTTAACTGCTGTTCGTCGCTAGAAGGAGAAGAGCAGCAATGCCAACAGCAACCTCACCTTGATCCACTCTTGTGAGGTCTCAACAGTGCACTCTCATTTGCCTCATAAATGTTATTAAGGAGATGATTTTATTAAAAACCTCCTTGCTCTATGACAGATACTAGTGATTCTCTAACTTCTTTCCCCTCAGCTGTTTCCTTAAGAAAGGGCAGACTAAGGCAGTGCAGGAAAACAGAGCAAACCTTGCCCAGTACCAACGTCAAAGAACAATTATACAGGCATTAGGGGAAGATTTGGGGCCTGATTTGAAAGGAAAGTGAGCTGAGTGCCCAGCGAGGGGGCAGGCTGGAAAGCACTGTGACTGCAAGTACTGGTATATCTGTAGAGAAGCACCAAGACGGGCGCGAACACCACACAGTGCTGCTGCCAAGAAGGGTCTCTAGTTTCACCTATGACAACTTTTATACCCCTATAGAACCATTTTTACTCCTTTATTCCTACCCATATCCAGTCGGAAGCACCCAAGCAGAATGATTTGGGGACCGAGTTAGGCTAGTTCCTGTCATGCCAACGGTGAGCTACCTCCCGTGTGGTAACTCTGAGGGGAAGTGAACCCAACTGAGGAGGAACACTTTGCATCCATCGCTGTACGTGTGCTGTAGCTCACACATTCAGTAAACAATTTGTAGGCTGCTGCCACTAATGGATGAAGTATCAGCATAGGCATGGTGTGTGCTGAGGGGAAAATGATAAGCGAGAAGGAACAGCTGGAAGAGAGCGCTGAGCTGCCATTCTCCTGGTGATTACCTACTCTGCACTCTTTCTAGTTACTGTAAGACGTCTTGTACGATTTGTGTCTCTGGTTTATCTGACTGCTGGAATAATTAGAGACAATCGCTGGCACAGCGGGTATCTCTATGTGATCTTCACGGAACTATCAGCACCCAGGAAGTGTTTCTAATGCACGGCATCGTACCCGCCCGAGGGAAACAGAGCGACCTTTTCACTACCAATTTGAGGCAGTAAGTTGAGAAAGCATGTATTTCCTGAAAGGTTCTCTTCATGAGAACTTGCATGAACACCTTCTTTTCCTGTAGAGTGTGCATGCTGTTAGAAGTAGCATGCTCACAGAGACTGCACCGACTGACAACAGGACTGCTTACGCCCCACACAGGGCTTGAAGTTCTGATTATGGACAGAAAAGACAGTTGTGAAATGGAGAGTTTTACAAGACGAGTGGCATACAGCAGTGTTTTCAATAGAAATCCTGACCCTCTTTGACATTCCCTCTCTTTTCTCCTGGGAAATTACCTGAACAATGTCCTGAATAACCTTGACTTATTGATTAAATAATTAAGTAGCTCAATAAAGATATTTCCTAAATTCCAGATTTGAGGTGTTCTTACACATTTCTGCTACTGACTTGACAACCAAAGTCAAAATACTTACAAAACACGCCCGGAGAAGCAAGTTATGGAACACAATGCATCAGACTTCCAAGCTAAAGACGCATCTACCGCACTGTTCTCCTTTACAAGCGCTGAGAAAACGTAGCACAAAGACAGTCAGGAACTCATGGGCATGGCTGGATCTCTGCTGTGACACCCAAGGCAAACACCTTGCGTTCAGTTTGAGCTAGCAAACCCTAGTTCAGTTTAAACCCTTCTGTAGCAAATTGGTTAAGTTAGCAGTTATCAAACTGCTGTCTTCAAACTTCAAGCTTATTCCAGTTAATCCTGTGATCCTTGGAGCTGCTTTTAACACAACCTCCATGTGAAGCTGCCCATGGCTAAGCAATTCTGCTCTGACTTCCATGCATGCACAGTAAAACACAGAAATCATGCTTATAAATTGTCTGCAAGCAACATTTCTTCTCCTTTGCTTACCTTCCTGAACGCAGAAACCTCATTAGCAGAAAGTACACTGGAAAGAAAATTAAGCAGGACAAAAGGTTTGGGGACCACCGTGGGCCGGTGGGCTGCGAATGACAGCAGCAGCAGTTACTGAGCAAAAATAGAGACCCCTGTTGTCCTAGAAGATTCTAACAGACAACGACCGCGCTTCACGACACCGACAGAGTTCATGTTGTTCCCTCTGATTCCAGTGAAACACTGACTGGCTCAGGAAACCAGACAACATCAATCCCCTCTCTGATGCAGCTGAACTGCATGGAGCCCCAGGGCGGAATGCAGAAGAGACTAGAGGGATGCACTGCTGCATTACAGGGCTATGAGACATAGAACCAGGCTTGGTGATCTCGCCGTCCTACGGGTAACTGCTCACAGATTGAAGGGCAGCAGAAATGGTAAATAAATGTGAAGGGTAAAAGTGAAAGAGCACACAGATGTGGTTGCACACCACCCCCTTTCAGCAGCAGCAAATACACATTTCCCCGTTAATTTAGGCAGCTGATAATATTTTTGTTCAGAGAGGGGTTAATGGACAGAACACACGAGGACTAGCAAACCAAGATATTAAACAGGGACATCAAAGTGCCAGTCTAAGCAGATATTATCACCTCCTCTCGTCGTTAAAGCTGATCCCTTACCTCAGAACATCATTCTGCTCCCAGCGCCTGAGCCTTTCATCTCTGCCTTTCTAGAAATAGCAAAGTGAGATCCCTCGCACTTCAGGACCCCATGAAAGTCTCAGATGAATGAAATCTAGATGTCTTTCTTGCTTATTTCTCTCTGGTTTCTCAAATGCTCTGACATTATTGCTTTTTAAGCTCCCCTGGATTAACAGTCTGGCTGTAGATGCAGCCTCTAATGTGACTCAGAGTTGTTGAGCAACGGATGAGGCAGCATCCTATCAAACCATTGCAGCTTCTCCATCACTGCCACTCTAGAGGAGCTGAGCACTCTATACACCGATACTAAGCTTTACAACCCCACTGTGAGACACCCACAGTCTGACAGATCCCTCCCTGAAGATCATGTTGTTGATGGATCTGCACAGGGAGACACTGGCAAAGACTGCTGCAGAAGGAAGCAGGAGTGACTCGGGCTTGTGTCCAGTCCTAGACACTTTCTATGGCAATCAGCAGGAGCTGTTGCCTCTGTGGCTCACTGGAAGCTGGGGGGGCAGTGATGCTCAATGCTGCTATAGGCAACCTCATAAAGGAGCACAAAAGTGGAGCAAACACATTACATACAAACTCCATTCTAATGAATTGCTGTAGCCCAGCAAGGGGGACACACAGACATTAGTATTTCTTTTAAAGAAGGAAGGAAAACATTGGACAGTATAATACCAGAAACTGGACAGACAGCACTGGAGGTTGGGGTGGTCTGGGTATTTTTGCAATAAATGAAAGCACGAATGAGCATCTCTAACTACTGCATCTGTGCTGCACCAGTTGCATCAGTTTTGCTAGCTAAAGCCACTTCAACCACCTTAGAGCTCTAGAGAAGTACAAGTGAACACACTCACATGAAAGAGTACAATGTATGGACTGTGAATACTGTGTTCCCTCCAACCCCACTTGCCTCACCCGTGTACTTGATCTCCCATCACACTGCCTCAGAACACACATCCTTCCCTCGATGTTGTGCAATCCTTCCAGTTCTAGGCAAGAAAAAGCATTTTCTGAGGTATGAACAAACAATCCCGACTTTGTTGAACCTACTACCTCCCCTGTCTGTGTCTGTGAACATCACTGAGGGCAGCAGAAGTTAGAGTTCATGGAAAGACCTTGCATGTCCTTGGGCAAGTATTTCATGCCAAACCTAGATCAGAATGCGATAGCCAAAGTAGAGAGTCCATGGGAGGGCACCCCATATGCTTCCCTGGCTAATTTAAGACACTGCTTAACACAACAGTTGCCTTTGATTACTCAGTAGAAATGAAAAGCTTTCAGGGAGAACAGGCGAGTGGCTGTGTAACGGCTGTGAACAATGGAAATGTCTGGAAATGCTCCGGGTTCCTTCTCCTTTCTTTTGCTATGTTCAGTGTGAATAAGCAGGTAAGCGTGATGCTTCCATGCTAGAAGTGAAACGGTGAACACTGCCACACACAAGAAGGTCTGTGACTTGATTTTCTTGCATTCAGTCTCAGGTCTGGCACAACCTCAGCCCTTGAATGATGTGTTGGCACCCAATGGAGGGCCTGAGCTTTGACTGATTGCCAGAACGTTTCATTAACTGAGGGAGTATTAGACTTTTTTTAATGAGGTTTTAAGGATTGAAAACTAAACCAGACTTCTACCATCCTGTTGTCACAGAGAGGATTACTGCATAATTTTAGAACCCGTGTAATTATTGAATAGTTTCAGAGTTATTCTGTAAAGGTGAGTGCCTCGTTTGCCATGGTGAAAAAAACTGAACTTACTTAGTCCTAACTCAATCCAGGACAAGAGAGAAGAGAAGTATTCCCTTGAAGTAAAGCTGTAGATGATAAAATACTCTTGTAAGTGAAATGTGGGCACCTATTTTTGTGTGCCATCAGCTATTTCAGTGCTTGCACAGTACGTGAGAGGAGGTACCCTGGAGATCCAAGAGAATGCTGTGTCTAAGAGGGGACTGTTTCTACGCCTTTGCAAGAGCAGGGGGTGAAGGGTTGTGTCTCTACCTTTGACTCACTGTCACAGAACGGGAGGTGTTTGGTGGTAAAGCTGGTAGATACAACTGCACCCAGGCTGTTGGCAGCCACAGGAAAGGACCGAACCTCATACAAAGTGCATAAACCCCCCAGCTGTGGTCTTCCCTAAACTCTGCGCTCTTGTCTGCTCAGTGGCCAAGGCTCTTGCGAGCGATGACTGAAACCTCCAGTGCAAGCTCCAAGGCTTTTCCCCACTGGAAAGGAAGGCGTAACTGAGGCGGCTGGGGTGACACAAGGAGTGGTTTCAGACTATTCTTCTATAGATAAGCATTTCTGCAGCTCACATGGCCTTGGCTGTCTAACAGCTGAGCAGATAGCGCAGTAAATCTTTGCTCATGTGAAACAACTCTCAAAGATGTTTTCATAGGATAAGGAACCTGATCAGGAGGCACTTGAAATCCAGGAAAAGATAAATATATGAAATAAAGCAGTGCCACTGACACTGCCCGGACCTTTAACTGATAGAGTGTGCTGACAGCAAGGCTGAATGTCTAGAGGTTTTTCCCTAGATTGTCAGAACCTTAACCCCGGGGCGGCTGGTCACGGGAACAGCTGCACTTTTTTCTCATGGTGGGTTTGTTTGAAAACAATAATAATGATGGATGGAGGAATTAAAAGTAAATAGCATCCAGCAAAGACCTTTGCCTAGATATTGATCTGAGCACTTCTTCATGTTCAGGCAAGCCGATCGAGTGTTTATAAATGCTTTTGCTGTTTCGGGTCTGATTCCTGAAGGGAATGAGATCGTGGTTTGCCTCCTCCTCTGGATGCATCTGTCAGGTTCAACCTGCAGATGACAATGGTTAAATCTCTTCCCAAATGGACTTCTTTGAGAGAAGCAGAGTGGCTTCAAGAATTGGCCCGACATAAATTCTTGTGAAAATAACAAGCAGGGTGAAGAAGGACTTTCTCGATTTGCTTTGTGATTAGCTCAGTCTTAACGCAGGACTTAAACAGAGAAACAGGTTTAAGTTTCTCTTTCTGGAATAAGCTTGTGCTCCATCAGGGGCAAACACAGGGAGAGTATAACACACCAGACTTCAACAGCTCTACGTTTATGATTTATTCTTCCCACATTTCTGGTTACCACATGGGTAGAAAATGCCCTTCTGTGACCATGTAAACTCTTAGGAGAAACTGAAAGAGTATTTCAGGCATTTAACTGAATGTCCTGTCCACCACAAGCTGTAGCCGTTTTAATCAGGAACTGGAAGGCACTTTATTGCATATATTGTTCCAGGGCAGTTAGCTTTAAGGAAAAACTATTAAAAACAATTAAGAGTTTCCTGGTCACGAGGCTTGTTTCCTAATCCATTGTCTAGAAGCAGCCAGGAAATCACTTAGCATCAGTCACTGCAGAGGCCAGAGGTAATTGTGCTACTTTTATCACTTCCTGAGCTAATGCTTGTAGGAAACGGACATGAAAACAATAAAATTTTCAGTTAGGGTTCATTTACCATTTAAAAATAGAAAACTAACACCAGTTAACACTTTACTGCTTCCCCCGTCTTGAATTCACCCATAAGAAGGCAACCAGAGATACCGACTATTTCTTACGGTGTTGTGTGCCACCACTGAGTACCAAATCTGGCAGCTCCTTTCTAATTCCCTGCTACCTATTATTCCCTATCCTAGTGACATTTCCATTGCTAAACCTCGTCACCAGGGAAGCTGTCTGCCAGATGACAGCTTCAGCCGTAATCCACATGTAATTAAACATCCACACTCACGGATAGCACTTTCTCTTTGTGTGGAAATAATAGAAACCCTTTCCAAGCATCAAAGTCACTGGACCCCAGAATGGCACCGATTTGTTAGATGGTCATGAGCAGCAGCATTTGGAAGTGAACTTGGGCGATGAATCTATGTGACCGTTGGTTATCAATTCCACAGCCTTTTATAAGCAAGGCAGCTACTCCTTTGGCCCTGTCCAGCCAACAGCTGAGTCTCTATCTAAAGCTGGATTAGAGCAAAGAGTGAATGACTCCTACACGAGTGGCATTCACACGACACAGAATCACTCATGGAAAGCTGGGATATTTTACCCATGTTTTCTTTTACATGCATGTGCTTCTGCTTTGAATGATTTGTGCTACTGACAGGAGTCTAGATGCTTTCTCAAGCTTTTCCTTGACAGATGAGAATGGAAAACGTCACTGTGCTGTGGACATCAGGAAGTATGCACTGATCTCTCATGGAGCAGAAGTTTTACACAGTATTTCTTTATTTTTATAGGTGTAACTAAATATAAAGCTAAGTAATGTGTGTGCAGGTTTGGAATTAGCATTTGAAGTGTGAAGCTAAACATGAATTCATTATGAAGGACAAGAATTAAGCTGCCTTGATNCAAATCAATACAGGCTTCCCTGCATTGGTCTGCAAATGGTCAATTCACAATTTGAAAACAGATTGAAAGGTCTCTGTTTGTTTCTCAGCCTCTAATTCTTGTCCTTCCAACCAGCTTTGGAAGGCCACTATAACATCCTTAACAGCTAATTAAGAGCCACGACCTGTAAGAAGAGCAAAGAAAGAAGGATATTTGCATCAAGAAGGTGATTAGGAAGAACTGAAAGACATGGCATCCTCCTGTTCCTCCTGCCCCCTCCTTCCTACCACCTTTTTCAAGGAGAAGAATGAACACTTGCCTAATGTTTTCCAGCACCAGCAGTTCCTTCATCACCACACTGTAACTCCATCCTTATCGCATGATTGATCTAGTTTTCTGATTGCAGATAGGTTTTAAAATTAAAGAAGAAAAGCTCATTATCTCTTTCACCTCTAACTCAAAATGCTGACGTATCCTATACACTGATAGTACCAAAGTAACTCTGAGGAGCAGTCCTTGCTTTCAGCGAGTAGAGCTCAGCCCACAGTAATTCCACCAAACACTGTGCACTCTGTAAAGAATAGTGTTTTATAGAGTGATTAAAGGAGGAAATTAATATGGTTTATGATAATTATCAGCACTGTCAACATGCTCTTAAACGCACACATAAACATTTATACACAAATCTAAGTTGTGAAAATACAACAGTATAAAACAGCCTCTCAGATGCATTAAAGAAAACAACTCTTCCTTTATCAGCTGACAGAAATAGCTTCGGTTTAACACTGGAGAACAAAAGCTGAAAGCAAATGTTACAGCCAGAAGGGTTCTGCCAAAGCAGAGCTGCTACACGTGCTGGAAGGAAGTGTTGATATAAGGGAAGGGAAGGGAAGGGAAGGTTTCCTACTCGTAGGAAATTATGGCTCAGCCTTGCAGGTTCCATTTCTAAGTGGCAGATGCTGAGAAAGACCTCGTGGGTTATTGCTGCAGCTAACTGCAATTGCTTAATGTGATGCACTCCAACGGAGAAACAGAACAGCGGCTGAACTTCAACAGGATGCAATGCAAGGGAAATGTGAGCCATTAAATGGCACAGTTTTATGGGCTTTAGTCTTCACCTTGGGAGATGGTCTTCTCCACAAATACCAAACTATTAAAATTAATAATTAATCCACTTGACAACAGGCATGTTTTTCCTTAATAACTTTCTTGGGTGCATACAACATGAGTGATGGAACACCCTTCTGTAAACCCTCTGAAACTCTCCTTTATAGAGATCAGTCCCCAGGGCTCCAGTCCTTAGGGACAAACTCCATGGCCCTTCATCGCACACACCTTGGGTTCAAAACATTTCACACATTCCAACTAATCATGTGCTGCTTCTTCATGTCTCACAAGGGTCATCACGAACAAGAATCTCTCCTTCTACTCCCCACCTCCCTTCTCAGATTTAGCAGAAGCTAATTAGGGTGATCACAACAGGAAATGGCACAAAAAGCAAAGCAACCTTTCTTCTTCCTCTTTCATGAGGAGCTTTAGATGTCTGTCAGATGAGTTAGCTCTTTCGGCATCACTCCCCCGATAGGTGTCACTTATAAAATCCCTCACCTTAAATAAAGAGTCAAACTCCTACCTTTTAGAGCAAAGGCTGGGAGCCTGTTGTATTTTGGATCTGCTGCTGTTCCTGGGAGCACTCCCTTATCTGGTGATCAGACCTTATTTAATGCAGTCTTCTTCAACAGGAGTACGATTGGCGTCCAAACAAACCTCTGCGCTCCCCCTCGTTCCTGCATTTCTTGCCATCGTGCTAATCATAGCAGACTATTAATCAAAACCAGGAGTGGGAAGGGTGGGAGCCCTTAATCAGCCTGAGCAAGATTGAAAGGGATTTTTATATTCCCACAGTATTCACTTCCACGTTATCGATGCCCGCCCTCAGTTGATACTGCAGTTGCACTGCGAGCGATCCCCTGAACAAATATACAGCATCGCACTGGAAACGGAGTATAAGGTGCTTATCAAGGGGTCACAGAGTTTAAAACAACAGGTATTATGTAGCTGAGGGCCTTCTGGAACTGTTTTCCCACTACTTTTCAGATATGTTTTGATGTCATCTTTTCCTTTGGTATTCTACTTCTACTATTTAACAGTTCAAGACTAAAGAAAGTCATCTAAAAGACTAGAAGGACTGAATAGCTACACATCCTATGGTTCTAGACTGGAGATCTATTGCAGCTGTGGTATATAGCCTTGTTTATTCACAGGGAGGCAGTACCTTACGTGTATGGTCTCTGTCAGTGTGCATGGTCCCAGGTCCCTTCTGCAGGATCACTCTAAGTTGTGAAAACTGCACTTTCCTAAATACAAGTCAAATACCTATTGTTGTGAGGCAGAGGAGAGTGCAGTTCCTCTCCATGCCAATGGGTTTCCTACCGGATATGCCCTAGGTCTGGAACTGCCCTTTCAGATTGCAATAGACACATTAAAACAGCTGCTTCCATGGGCAGGAAAACCAGCTCCTGTAGAAAGAGTCCTGGAAATGATGGCAGCTAATGCCGGGTTTGTAGGTGGCCTGCTTTAAAGGTACTAGCAGCTCCAACATCTTGGAGAAAGAAGCTTATGAGACACAAGGGAAGCTGTAGTCAGGCTGGGGTTGGACTCTTCTCCCAGCCAACTAGCAGCAGGATGAGAGGGCAGGGCCTGAAGCTGTGCCAGGGGAGAGTTAGGTTGGATGTTAGGAAGCCCTTCCTCATGGAAAGGGTGACTGGACATTGGAATGGGCTGCCCAGGGCAGTGGGGGAGTCCCCATCCCTGGGGGTATTTAAGAAAATACTGGATGTGGCACTTAGTGCCGTGGTCTGGCTGATGTGGTGATAGTAGGTCCTAGGCTGGACTTGATGATCTCGGAGGTCTTTTCCAGCCTTAGTACTTCTGTGATTCACAAGGAATAGATCCAGGAATCATTTCATTCATCACTGAAGCAGAGTTGTTTGCAAAACCAAGTGTGGCAGCTATTTAGCAGCACATAGCACCACATACCATCGCAACATTACCCGACTGCTTAAACAAGGGAACGACAAATACTTTACTAAAAATATCAGCACCCCGGCGTTAATTAATATGACAACTTGATTAATGTATGAATGGTAGGAAAACCACGTCCTTCACTTATCAACACAATATAGATCCTATTTTCCTGCAACAAATGAATTCTCTCTACAAGGACTTTCTCCAAGTGTTTGACGCCAGTGCTGAGTGGTTCCAGCTGCATTCTGCAGCCTGGGTCTGTCGTTGCGGTGACCTCGTTCTTTACCATTAATCTGAATGCAAGGTCAGCAGAGGGTGTTGTAGGGGTCTGCAACTCTACCAAAATGACATCTGTGGACATCACAGACTGCATTTTTGGAACGACTTAAGGAGAGGATTGTATTCCCATAGTGTTCATTACTGTAATTGCAGTTGTAGCTCCCAAGGGATGAAAAAAGCAGGAGAAGAAAAGAAGTAACTTTTTTTTTTAATGCTTTAAAGTGTAAAAAAAGACCTGAACTGGGGATGGAACAGAGCACGGCTGACGGTTTGGAACTGACAAGATGCTTTAGAAGCAGGTGGTATTTGTTGGGGAAGGATGTCCTATGTGGGCTAATGATACCTTTAATTGGATGTAGCTAGGTCTGGGCTTCTTCAATAATTCAGGATGTTTACTTTTAGCAATACAGAGCATTAAGACATCAATACTGTATTGGAACAGGCAATGTAGGAGAATGAAAACACACTTAAGTAAAGCCTAAACTGCTGCAGGATGAAGGGTTTAATAAAATTAAGAAGTAGAACCTCTCCTAGCACTGCCCTCTTTAGATGTGTAGGGTTTTCATTCCCCTTTGACAAAGTCGAGCCAGGAGTCAGCATGGCAAACAAGCAAATTGTGATGGAGAGTTTATGCAGTGGAACGAGACAGTAGCAAGTAATTTTAATGAAGATTCGGAGCATCCTAGTTTTGTGATGTATAGGGAACGAAGTTCAAGGAGGCAGAGAAAAGCATTAGAAACGAGGTGGAACAGAGAGCAAAACTGCTTCTTGTTACCTGTATAAAAAGTGATAGCTGGTGATGCCTGATCTCTTCCCCAAGCCAAAAGGCTCCTCTGGTGGACCTAAGTGGCTTCTGTTTACTGATGCTCCCAGTGGCAGCTCGTTAAAAATAGAAGATGAAGAGCTTCTTAACCACAACTGCAGATTGGTTTGAACTCAAGAAAACTGTGGAAGCTTCCTCAGTGACCCCACTAGATCTTTACACTAAGGCCCCTCAGCAAAAGCCTAGTTTGTTGGAAGTAACTGTGGTTTGGTATGGTGGCAAGCTCAGTGCTAGCCACACGGATTTGGGACTCGAACTGCTTGTTGTGATGTTTGTTAGAGCGGATGGAATCGAAATCTGCCCCACAAAAGTTTGTATTTTCCCATATGAAATCCAGTCTCTTTCTGTCGGTGCCTGATTTGGGGCAGAAGCCAAAGAATATGTGGGCAGGCTACAACTCCAGAGTGAGGAGGGACCGGCTACTGAAGAGTTTGCTGGCAAACTGAGCACAGGAGCTGCTGTCTGTGCAGTGCAGGCATCACAGCTTTCACAGAAGATGAAAATGTGTGGGGAAGATCATTTCCACTGAAGCATAAACAATTTTGCAAACAGTTTTAGCCACATACTCAAGAACTAACTGTGATCTCAACAGATTTTCACCGGAATCAAATTGCCTCAAACTCTAACACATCCCTTGCCAACAGTAACTACCAAGTAAGGGTCTGGGGGGCTGGCAATACGAAATGGGTGGGTTTAGCAGCCCAAAGGTTATTCTGTGGCGTAGCTACACTATGAACACACTTCCACAGGCACCCTGTCACTCTGCTGAGGTGCTGAGTGTGGAGATCTACATCCCCCTGAAAAGTTGTCAGTGAGAGCCTCAGAACAGATCTGGTTGTTGTTTTTTAGTGCCAGCTCTGGCACAGAGCACCATCCCAAAACAGAGAGCACACCAAGACGCAGCCTGCTGCAAATAGCTTCTCTAAGAACTTGAATGACTCGGTCTACCCCTCCCTTTAAGAGGTGAAAAAGGTGCGAAAGCTCAGTTATCATGATGAAAGACACTGCAGTCTCCTTCCACCTGTAAGCTAAGACACTTCCTTTTTATACTCTGAAGTCACAATTCCTTGTGGAAAGAAACGTGCTGTAGCAGGTGAATCACTCACTGTGCAACAGATAAAAACCCTCAGGAAAGTGCTTTGATAGGAGAAAGATGTCCAAACCTAATTCTAATTCTTACTGCCCTGCCGTGTGTTATCCACCGGGGTTGATTGTGAGAACATTTGTTTGCTGCCCCTTGTTTCTTACTCCAACAATTTAACACCTTTTCCTGAACACCTGAGCAGTGATTTCCAACTGCTGCTGGGTGTGTGCGGGTACTCGAGTGCATCCCCAACCATGCTGCCTCCTGTTCTTCAGCAGGAAGCATGGCACAACATGAGCAGTCACAGCGCTGTCAGAGGTTTTCATACCAAACTGCAGTTCTTGTCCTCGCAGCTGGAAACTGAGACAGGCAGACACCACTTGAGCTCAAAGTTTGATTGCACCTGACTCTCAGTTCTGTGACTTAACTTGAGGACTATGTCTACCTGAATAGCAAAGCAGAATCCAGTACTGAACATACAGGGAGTGTTGTGGAGAACAGAAACTTTATAAATCGCCAAAATAAATGCAGAGCATTATGTGATGATGGCAAAACAAAGACCACTGTGCTCTTTGTTTTGCCAGAAGTATGGATTGGCTAAAGAAAGTACTATTTAGTGGGTTCATACCGATTGGGTGGGTGCTCCTGGGTAACTGTGGTTTCTGGAAGGCATGACAGCCTGAGACATCTGTCTATAAGATTATAATTCTTTCATATTAATGCTGACTGCTACATCCTTATATACATATGTCCTTCACACAAAAGGGTTTGGGACGGGCTGCCCACGGAGGGGGTCAGGTCACCATCCCTGGAGGGGTTCAAGGTCCGGCTGGATGCAGTGCAGAGTGGCATGAGCTAGGTGGCAGATGTTAGGGTTACTGGGTTGGTTTTAGGTTGGACTGGATGGTCTTGAAGGTCTTTTCCAGCCTCATCAGTACTGTGAGACTGTGATACTGATTGTTATTACCCAAATATACCAAAGAGGTGTTTAAGTGGGTATATTTTTCAGTTCGTTACCCAGATACATTGATATTATATACTGTGCATGTATATGCAGACATTGTGTGTGTGTGTATACATATATAATGTGTAAATCAGCTCATGTAATCAGCTCATATTCCTATGAAAAACACTGCAATGTTTAAGGAGAAAAATGTAAGTTCACAAGTACAGTAATTTTAACAACATTTTTTGTTGGATCCAGTCGATTTTCAAACTCAACAGACTATGATGATCTATGGTGTGACAAGTATTGAAACAAAATGGAGAACAGGTGAAGGGAAGTGGAGAAAGAACAGCATCGATCAGCTAGAGAAAACACACCGAGAAGATCTTTAAGTGTATAACAACACAACCCATCAGTTTCATCAGTTCCTGCATATTTTATGAACACTACCCTGTCAGACTAGACAGTTTCCATCTGTTGTTCTGTCAAATCCTCCTGAGATCTGTCTCCCATGGTATCTGATTGTGAAGATACTAGCACTGAGGAAAGTTTACAACAACAGAGATGCAGAGTTATCACGGGACAGGCATAGGGTTCAGCTGTGCCTGACTGATTCCTCTGTCCTTTTTTGAACGTCCTTCCAACTTCGTTTAAATAGCCTTAGGCCTTTTAATGCTGTTTCCACTAATTAAATTATTTCCACAAGCTTACGTGTTTTCATGCAATCCTCAGCCTTCTTTGTCACTTGACAGCTCAGTAAACAACCCCTGAGTTTCTAGCACCTTCCTTTACAAGCAATTTATTTGTGACTTCCTAGCAAAATACAGACCCAAGTACCTGTTTTGTTCTAGGGACTGGTTTAATTTCAAGAGAGTCCCTTCCAGCTGGGTTGTCTCAGGAAACTTAGAAGATCAATAAGCAAGAAGGACTGTCTGCCCTCTACATTTCCAAAAGGTAGTCTCACCAGTAACAGAGCTGGCAATACATCTTCTATGCTAAGGCACGTGTAAACTCCATTCGCATCGGCCACCTCTGGGAACAACCTCTGATCCAGGATCCCTACTCTGTTCAGTTCTTCATTTTTCAGAGTGAGAAATGCAAACTGTTCTAGCGGTGAAGTTCATATACTCTCACCTGCAAACGGTGACCTCTGGAGACTCTGTAGCTGAGACAACACGAGCAATGATTTATGCTATTCTGCCACCCCACTGCAGTGCCTCTGGTGGTGTTTTCAGAGGGGAGGGGTATCTCTGCTGTTTCTGACTTTCACTTTGGCAATACAACCTCTTGACCACACGAAAACAACTAATTCTAGCATTTGTTGGCAAATCCCACCGAGAGCAGTACTGAAAGCCTTGAAGGTCCTAGGATCTTCATACCACTTCCAAAAGTTGCAGCATACTCTATTAGTTTCGTTTTGCTTTGCTTTCAGGAAGGGCACCACTTCTCTGAATGCTTTCAATACCAGGGTATTCGGCTACGGAAAGCAGGATGTATCTACTAAACTGATGGTGAACTATTCTGGGTTCTCCTGTGACTCGTGGAGGAAGAAAACCCAGCTGTAAGGCCAGCCTGCGTGTGGAACCGCAGCACAGCGGAGATGCTTACATATTGTGGATTGAAATGGTCTGAAAAGAGATGCGATTAAGTATTTTATGTCACAGACATCACACTCCGTAAACCTTGCCTTTCTGAAGACCTCGGAAGAGCTTATTTTGTAGAATAACTTTGAAAAATGAAAACGAGAGGGTACAGCTTCTAAAATAAGTGGATGCAATGGTTGGAAGGTTTTGCCTCTCACTACAAAGTTTCCCGTGCTACTGCAGGGTTTTAATAGCAAAATAATCGCTTTGCCTAGACAAGAAAAACCCAAAGATTTATGTTAATGACAGCAATTATGTGTGAAATAAGCATACAGCAACAGCACACGGTCTTGGGTTTCACTGGGATACCTGTGAGGGAAGCAGAGGGTTTAGTGAGGAATTAATCACCGGAATAACCCTCCAGACATAGTACAGTCACTAGGTCTGATAAATGATTGAGTCTTTAAGGAGGGCGATTTCTATCTGGGCCAATACATGAGGGAGCTTCAGAGCAGTTGTAAGTTGACTTGACAGCCTAGACAGAGATAAGACTGTAAATGGATTGTCCTGCCATCATACTGTGCCCTTTTGCTCCTAGTCATCGTGCTCTACTAAACAAAGATCTCTGAACTGGCGTTGTCTTGAAAGAAGAAAGATATAAACTCTTTGCACCACCTGATACTTCGTTTTAACTTCCCTTAGAGTTCACACCTGAACAGACGGGGTCTTCTGGAAGTGGCAGCACTCATCATTACCATTTATTGACTGACATTTGTTTTATTCTCACACAAAGATGTTTTTAATTACAGACCAAATAAGGCAGAGATGTGCTGTGTTCTACCATGGTTCTTCCATCGAATCATCACTTCTGTTCTAACTGCTGGTGCTTTATTATTCATGACCAACCAGAAACAGCACTGGCAGTTTTCAAATGGTTCACAATGGGAAGGGGATGGGTGTGTGGAGCCCCCACGATTTGTCCCTAAAAATCGTGATCAAGCTTTCCAGCAAAGAGACAGAAAGAACCCCCACTGAGTCAGTTTATGAAGCATTTTTCCAGATTCTTTTGTACTGCCAGTCTCTGGCTTAGAGAGAGAAATAACCTTACTGCCCTCTACCAGTAACACAGAGCAGGTCAAAGCTGAATTCAAAGTCAACTTTCGATGCCAACATCTAGAGCTCTTACTGAAAGCTTTATAGTCGTAGTAGGCATGACTTCTAATCAGGTATTCCTCATGATCTATACCATACAGCACACGCAGAATCAAAGAGATGAACGTATAAACATACCTTTGTCTGTGAGGGGAGGAAAGCCCTACCTGTTTCCCCTCTGGGATTCCCATTGACTGATGCAATACATTCAGCAGGGGCAAAACTGGTCAACCTGAAAGATCCCTACTGAACTCAGTCAACAAGCTGAACGTGACCTTGGCAGCTGTTTCCGCTTTCAAGGTCACTCCAAGCCATATAAACTGTTTTCTTTTCCATCCCTCAGAGGATTCAACAGCAATATGGTCAGAAATCACTAACTTCAATCTAAGCCCTGAGAGAAACTAAAAAAACCCGATGAATGCATTTAACAGGGAGATGGAAGGTGCAGGAAAAGGTCCATCCAGGGTCACAGTCATGGAGTGTGGCTCCAGCCCTGCTGCACTTTCCTAAACCTCTTGCTTAAGGCAGACTTCTACATCTTAAATGTTGTAAACTTGAGATCTCCATCCTGAAGCATAGACACTATGAATTAAGCCTGAGGAAGAAGTAATATCTTCCTTCCTTCCACCACAAGTTTAGAAACCTCAGCCTGAGAGTAACAGGAACATAAATAGCTATAAAGAAATTTGTTTTCACAAGTCATTCAAGGGCAACCAGAGGCTGAGAACAGAACTACAAACCCTGAGTAGTGTATGCTTGTCCCTACCGAAAGGTTAAGTACATTTGGAATTATTTTGCTGCGTAGCTGTCATGGGTTAATTCCTGACCACTTGACATGACATGAGAGCTTAGGGAACCAGCGGAATACCACCAGCATGAGAGCCAACGGATGTCCCTTCTCCATGGCAACAGAAACAGCAGGTGGAAGGGATGAACTTCTTCTTTGTAGCAGAGATTGATAATGAACTTACAGGAGCAGGTGAAGCCTGTACCCTACTTCCCTTTCCTCACAGTGATTTAACCTCCTGTACCAAGGGAGAAATCGTTTCAGCATGTGAGCAGGCTGAAATTCAGGACTTCTCCTCAGCAGGGAATCCCTAGTAGTAACTTACAAGAGGTTTCTGTTTGCATTCACCGAGAGTAGAGTTCAAGTAGAGTCAAGCTGCTGAGGGAACAGTTTCCAAGGACCTAGTTTTATCCTTGTATTTCAAAAGAGCGTCTGTGTTCATGGAAGTAAACACGGACACGCCGGGTGTTCAGTGATTTAAACACATCCAAGCATTTCTCTGCCAACCCTTCTCATCATTCCATCTGATAGGATATAGAGCAAGGGCAATCTGCACGGGCATTTGCATTTTCCTCAAGTCTTTTCTCTCCTGGACCAGTATCCTCATGGGGAAATGAAAACCTTACGAAAGACTTGTTCTCTCCAAATGGCCAGGCTGGGGCTGAGAGCTCAAATTTTCTATCACTCTAACAGAATTTAATGCTAACTTTACGGTTGCTTCGAGCTGTCAGAGTGGCCCTAAGCAGTAATAGAAAGGCTAAGAATCTGGACAAGAAAGTCTGGAATGGCTTCAGATAACCATCCCAAATTTCCTAAGCTGCAGCAGCTGACAGTGCCGAAGGACTCCCATGCACTCAGTGCAGCAGTGACTGTTCCAGTGCACCTTTGAAAACTGCAAAATCAGCAGGCTGCATTCATTTGCATGCAGCTCCGCGTCCTCACACAGGGATAATTCAGCAAATATCCTACAGGAATGGGAAATTATGTGAATAGAGCTAATTGAGAAAATCCAGGGGAGGAATGCAAGGGGTTATTACATACACTGAGCATTATTTCTCTTACCCCTTTCTTTTACACCTGCTTTTGTTTAAGTGTCCCAGTTTTCTTCTATTTTTTCCCTCCACCCTATTAACCTGTGAAACAAAGGCTTTAGGAGACACCATTGGAAAAGGAATTTCATTCCAATACAAGACTTACGCATCGCTATTGCCTCTTGGTGGGATTTGCAATTACGCACTAGGGTAGGGGCTGTAAGGATTATGAATCCTTCTGTTTCCAAATTATTGGCATCTGCTGCTAGGAAAGCGTCTTTCCCTCTTCACAGAAAGCCATACAAAAGATTCCATGCCTCTGCCTGAAGAACTGGGTTAGGTATTTACTCATTCATGTATTCATCAATTCATTCTATTTCAGCACCAGTTCAGGCGCTCGGGCAGGGAGACTGGTACTGTGCACTGAACAAATGAAGTCACAGAAGTTCTTGATCTGGAATATTTACAGTGAACGACGCCCACACTGGAATTAAACACTCGCTTTTTATTCAGTGTCTAAACAGACAGTTAACCCTGTCCCAGGGTGCTAATTGTTGGGACTTCCTATAGGGCAGTGAAGTCACAGCAAAGAAAAGGATGAAGAGCCGCAACCAGAGCAGATTGTAGATTGATGGAAATCTTTTTGAAGTTGCTTCTGCAAAAGCCACCTAGCACCTGACCGCTTGCTCTGCTCAGCAGTTCTTGTAAAATTGTGGGAAATTCGAGAAAAATAGTGAGAATTCAAACCCAGCATCTCAGGCACTCGATGCAGGTGGAAAAGACTGCCCACTCAGTGGTCACCAATGTAGTCATACCAATACTCAAGCAGTACCTGCTCCTGCATGGAAAGAGGATTGCCCTGCATGTCTGCATAGAAAAATGTTCTTTGGATTCTGTTTGCATCCTGTCTATATTTGGAACTGATCTGGTTAGCTCTGTCTTCTAACTCCTTGACTCTACTCTTTCCCCCCCCCTCTATTGGTTGACATGTTGGCTCAAATTATCTCTGCATCGTCTGTGAGGGAGAGTTTAAGGATTCATATCACAAGGAAGTCCACATAACTGACTGCTCCAGGCCCCTTTTGCCTGATCTGGAGTCAAAAGGAGTGGCCATTGTCTCTGACAGATCTTTTCTATACTTCCTGTGCCCCGAGCAAACCTCTGCATAAATATAGTATTTCCATTGTTGTAGTAATTTGCATTGGGGACCCAAAAGCCCACCCAGCTATCTGAGCGAAAAACTGACTTCCTTGTTTTTTCAGAGTTATCAAACAGCTTAGCTCAGGACACCCGTGTGCCTGCTGCCTTTGCATTCCTTCAGATAACACTGTCCTTCAGCAGCCCTCCTTCTCATGTCTTTCCAAGACCTTTGTTAAACAGTGCTGCTTGGTATTTTAGATTACTCTACAGCACACCAACAGGTGAGCAAGAGACTGGGGGTTGGTTAAGGGCTGCAGGGGGGGAGAGGAGACACAAAAAACCACCTCAAATGTTCTGGCCAGCAGAAAACATCCCCTATTTTTCTAGTAAAGCTTGAATCTGCAATGGTTGCAGACAACATGTCAAGCAGGAAGAAGCAAATCAAAGAATGTTTTCTTTATGCACAACATTCAGAGAAAGAAAAAATCATCACTGATTGCATGAGGGTTTGGGGTTTCTTTCACTTGTTTTGTTTTGCAGGGGTGGGGGTCTCTTCCTGGCTTTTCCACAGAAATAAGCATAGAATTCTATAAGGTGCAATTAGTCAGCTCCCAGTTTTACACCACAGGGTCAGAAATTCCCTGCACTTGCAGGAAAGGACCAAAGAATTGGGTCTCAACACCTACCTGTTCCTTGCTTGACAACGATTAATTTATTTAATTAAACTCAAGGGTAACAAAAATAGCAGTAACGTCTTGTATTCTCGTTTTTTCCAAGAACTCTGCTTTCTTAATAAAAATGAGGACAATGAAGTAGAAGTAGGGTGGACATCTCAGAAATCTGGAGTTCCTCCATCCTCCTGAGGACAGGTAAGATGCTTAAAGCATCACACAGACATAATTACTTTGCTTACTCTCCCAAGCCCCCAGTACTACAGCAGAAGCATGGCTTAACCCGCAGTGGGAGCCCAGTAAAGGACACACCTATAGCAACGAGAAAGAAGTGAAATACCTCCCAAGGAAGCCCATTTGTATTGTCAACTATCGCTTTTGCCCTACTAGCATCCACACATTTTTCACAAAAAAAAGAATCCAACAGGAATTCTGAAACAAAGGCCAGCTCTCCCACATTCCTCTATCCAAACGAAAACATCCAGCCAGCTAACGTGAGCTGAACCCTTAAACAGTCTCAGGATGTTTGTGCTATCACCTTCCCAAAGACCTTTCCACACTCTAGTCAACCAGGTTCCATGAGTTTTATGAGGTTCAAAACATTCCATTCGTTGCTTTGCAAACACTAATATTTCCCTCTGAAGCAGCCAGCAATCATTCTATCCACGTGGAATGCTGTCCACAGCTATCTTATCCATATGGAATGCTGTGCACACACAGCTGTCTGATTCTCTGCCCACTAGCAGCAGAAAAAATTAATCACCTAAAAATAGAGCTCCAAACCTTTGTGCTTTTGTGGATCAGTAGTGTAAGTCAAGCAAGCATTGAAACGGTATGCTCATCACAGACCCGCAAACTCCACGGCCAAGACAGAGCAATCCGCTGGTTCCAGATTCTCTGAAGGTGTCTGACATACTCTGAATCCTTCAGAATGCAGTAGCTGCAGCGGAAGGTCCTCAAGGCTTTGAAAGATGTTGTAGATTTTTCTATTTTCATCCTTTTGGAAGTTAAGCAAAGCACAATTTTTCCTCTCCTGAGCAGAGTGCTAGTTCTGCTTAGAAACTCTCCATCCATCTGACTCGCTCCTCCCATACTGCATTTTCCCTGTTTCCCTTATGCATTTTCCAAGGAGAGGTTTGTCACACCACTACTCACCCTAAACTTTGAGTAGGTTACCTCAGCTTTTGGAAGGAAACTCATTAAGGATTAAAATCATTAAGGATTAGAAATCAAAGGGTTGGAAGGAATCCAAAGGTCACCTCGCCCAATCCTCCTGCAGCAAGCAGGGACATCACTCATTAGACCAGATTGCTCAGAGCTCAATCCACCCTGACCAGGGATCCCCCCAGGGGTGGGACTGCACTACCTCTCCAGGCAGCCTGTTCCAGGGATCCCCCACCCTCAGGTTAAAGAACTTTTTCCTCCTGTCCAGCCTCAATCTGCCCTGTTCCAGCTTCAAGCCATGAGCCCTCATCCTGTTACTGCCTGTGCTATTGAACAGTTCTTCCCCAGCCTTCCCGTTTGAAGGCCACTATAAAGGTGGTAAGATGGATTATGACTCCACTCCGTATAAAAAAGGAAGATACTAAACAAACTGAAGGAGAATTTGTAAACTGGGGGGGATTTTTTAAAAAAAGGGAGAATTAAAAAAATATTCATCACCCAAACCAGAGGAGGAAAGAGATGCTCATTCAGCATTCCTACAGGAACATCTTCAAGCCCACGTTTTCCTAGTAAATACCCCTGAAGGTCGCCATGCACTCATTGTGAAGGAATGGAAAAGAAATAGCCTTACATAAAATAAGATTGTGGGAAGTTATTTCATTTGTTGAAAGCCACTGAAGGCAGTACTTGGCCTGTTTGAAAAGAATCATGCTTATCAGCCTGTGAGGGAAACCAGCTGCGTACAAGGCTGGTACCCAAATAGGTTTGTCAGAAAGAAAAAGAGCTTTCCAAGCTCTTCACTCTCTGTCATATTGAGGAACTTTTTTTCCCACTAAAAATTCCAAAAAAACCCCAAACCTGCCAAAAACCACGTGAAGGAGCACATGTTTTCTACTTCAAAATTCTCACATCTCAATCCACAGTAAATCTGGCAAAGATCTCTACTACCCTGAAGCGGCTGCTTTTATGTAGGGATGCAGGAACACTCTTAGAGAGAGCAGGTATCGCCTGTTTGATCAAGCTCTGAACTCAAATGAACAAATGGAAGAGAAGTGCCCTTCAGCTGACAGGGACAAAGGTTTGTCTAGAAAATTCTTGCAGTTGTGACCCCAAAGATGCCTTTTTGTCACTGCAAGGAGTCAATTTCACTGTGCTTCCGTGGGGATGCACCAGAGCATCTCCATGGCTTCAGTAGTCACTTCTCAACCCAGAGGTGTGTGCGCCTGCTGTTTCTGTGCCTTTGCAAAGCAGCAACATCGAAGCTGCATGGAAAACACTGCTTCAGGTCCCTGTAGATCACATTAAAAAGAAAATGAACTACCTGCAGTTCTGTAAGGACACTCCTAGCTTTGATGCTTTAATGGGGGTTCATACTCGCTTCTCTCTTCAGCAAACAATGGTGCAATAATCACTAATAACTGTCCTCAGCTGCAGAGTTGTAATTACAGAAGTAACCTAATAACACCCAGTAGCCTGCTATTTTTTATCATCAGCTTAAGATGTCTCTCCAGATGGCTACCGAACAGCTCTGGGTAGTAGTCTTTAACTTCCAAGTTGTTTCAAGTTGTGGAAAGAAACTAACATGATGGAAAAAATATGGCTACCTTTTACTTCTGGCATTTTGAAGAGTGGGAAAAGTTTTCCTTCCCTATTTTACTTGAAAAAAGAAGCTGGCTTACGACCAAGCATTTCATTTTAAGGATGAGACAGAGGAAGGGGAGGAAAATTAAGTTATATTTGGAAGATATTAAAATAGCTTCATTATGGTCCACCCAGAGCTGCCATCTCAAAACAGACTGAAGTGACTTACGATTTCATCATCTTGGCATATAACATTAATTCACTTTCAAACTCAGTATGAAACTGATTATAATTTTACGAGGAATCCATCATCCAGAGACACTGGTTAGCACTTAGAAACTCCTCATCAGTGGGGGTTTCTAGCTTTGTGCTGGCCAGATGCTTTGAGAAGACAGTTGATTGCTTTCAGTTTTCTAAAAGATTCCACTGTAACCTTGGCCTGGCTGCTGAAGCTGAGCTGCAGTCCAGGCTGGTTCAGACCATGCTTAAGGACACCCCTTGGGTGCAAGCACAGACCAAAGTTTGCACTCAGCATCAACCATACCCAGCTAGTGTTAAGGAAGGGAGAAATGGAATATTCAGAGAGCTTTTACTGCATGCAAAATGAAGCTGAGGTTGTTACGTACGCAGTGGGAACATCTGGATCCAGGGATAAAGCAGCACATCTCTCTTATATGATTCACGATTCCACTTTGCTGACTTTACCTGGGACAAACTCGGTCCTTTTTACTCTCACCTCCCACCTTTCACTCACATGACTTCACAATTTTTTTAAGTATTTTAAGACGGTTCTCACTTTGTGACTGCACCCATAAATCCACCTTCAGCTCCTTCTGCTTCTCAGGGCAGTATTTGTTCAACCAGCAGCTATTAATCTCGGAACAGGCATCGCCCAAGCAAGGCTACTTTTTAATACACAGTAGAAAAGGACGATGCGTGGGAGGGTACAGAGATTTCGCTATGCACATCTCTTTCTTCTACAATTTGTCAGTGTCTTTATTAATTTAGCTGATGTAAACAAGGAAAATCCATGCCATCCAATGAAAACTCCTAAAGATTCATCATTACTCCACATGACAAACCCAAAGCTTTAAGGATTTGCTTCACTCTCACTCTCATTTTTTGGAGAGAGAGCTTACAGTGTTCCGAGCACAATGGCACAAACAGTGCAAAGCAGGTCACAGAGAAGACGGAATAGCATCTCACTCCTTTCAAATCCTATTAAATATTTACCTGTAAAGCTGCTGTAGTGCGGTGTTTTCCAGGCCAACACTTTCTCAGATGATTTCACATTCCCCCCCCTTTTAACTATGTAGAGAGGCCTTAGTGAATCTCTTTAAATGATGCTCAACGCCTTCTTTCAGTTAGGTAAAACCCAGCAGCTATGGCAATGGCTGCTCTGTTAAAATCAAATACAGACACAGGCTGGGTGTGGAATGGATTGAAAGCAACCCTGAGGATAAGCACTTAGGGGTGCTGGTGGATGAAAATCTTACCATGGGCCAGCAATGTGAGCTCACAGCCCGTTCTGGGCTGCATCAGAATCAGCACGGCCAGCAAGCCAAGGGATGGTATTATCTCCACCTACTTCACTCTTGTGAGACTCCACCTGGAGTTCCCAAAACAAGAGCGTGTAGCTGTTGGAGTGGGTCCAAAGGAGAGCCTTACCTGCGAGGACAGGCTGAAGGAGTCTGGGGTGTTCAGCCTGGAGAAGAGAAGGCTCTGGGAGACCTCACTTTCGTAGACGTTGTTTATGACAACGAAAAGCCATGTTTGTACTGCTCAGAATGTTCTAATCTTAAAGGAATCAAACCCTTTGGGAGCCTGTCACCCAACCTTGAAACACACCACCATTCCAGCAAACAGTAAACTATCCTTTCCAGCACAGCAATTGTGCTGGCTTTATTCACAAGGCCCTAAAAGAGCACTTTGCAATGGGAACCTGCAAATACATCTTCCAGAATTCAAGTGGCAGTGTTCATTCTTAACAGCCTGCATCGCTCCTCTTTCAGGAGACAATCAGAAAGGACCTTTAAAATGCTTTACTCTGTCTGAGAGGCTGATGGTACAGTACTGCCACTGGATTTCACTTATTTGTGACTAGTCTTCATCAGAGACATTCAGCCTGAAACTGCTGAGGTGTTCAAGCAGCTCGCATTCCCATTGTGCTTCCTCCTCCCCTCTGTTTTCCCCTTGTGCTGCCACACGTAATCGTGTCCTTTCTTGCTGGCTTCAAACAGGAGGCTTGGAGGCAGCGTAACGGTTCAAAAGGCTTTACTGACAAATCAAACACCCTCACCTAACCACCAGTGCTCTGCTTCACGCAGATCCTGCACCTCAACACTGGCAAACAAAACCGTCCCAGCCACCTGCCAGTTGCTGGTGGTGCCTTGAGTAGACACAGCCCAAGCATTCGGTAACCAATGACCAGAAGAGATCACCGGGGTTCAGCTCCTCTGCCAGTTCCGTTACCAATGGCATGCTGTTTGCTACAGGGTCACTCTGGGGGTGCTCACTTGAGCTAGTTGGCAGAGTGACCCCACTGTTCTAAGCAGTGTTGAATCTGATGTCTTTACCATTCCTTAGGGGGAAGAGGTCAGACAGATGGAAAACTGAAGTGGTGTGCTGGTGTTTCTGTCATAATTAAGCTTTCTGCAGGCAGGACTGTTGTCCATAAGCAGCAGCCTGTCCAGACATTTAGCAACCAGCCCAGCGTGCTCTGTAAAGCATGATTTTACAGCAGAAAGTTGTTGCTTACGACCCTTGTGGAAACTGATTTCAATTTATGGCCAGGTCCGTGGGATGGAACGAACACATGGCTTTCTTTCCCACAAGAGCAAATAAGTTGCAGACTACCCAGAAAGAAATACATTAACTACAAGAAGCTGCTTATATGGGAACCGGTGTGGGACCGGGAGGCTTTCCTCCACCTGTGAAGGTACAGAGGAGTGATGTGTAAACTGCTTCAGGTAAGTCTAGAATGCATTTACCTCTTTATGCTACCAAGTCCCTCACCCTGCACCACTAAAGCAGCTTCACCAAGAGGTAAAATCATATCTTCTGAGGTAATGATGCACTTACTAAAGAATCAGTTCACTTCTTTTGAATCCTTTCCTCGGCACAACTTAGCTGTGATGGAAATTCTGAAGAAGATCTGTCAGACAGGACCAGTAAGCCCTGGAACAGATCAGCCAGATACTTCCCACATCCTCAAAGTGTCTGTTTATGCACAGGAATCTACTGTTTGACAATTTCAAGAGGCTTATGTAGTGCAACCCCTCAAATATGGCTACGCTTGTGGACACAATGGTACGAAATTGCTTTCACTACCACAGCTTATTTACTCTTCTCCAGGAACTCGAACTGATGGCACTAGGCAGATCACTGCACCCATCTCTGTCTAAAGGGGAAAAAGTAAAATCTTACCCGACCGCATTTGACCACTGAAAGAACCCAGACTTCCAACTGCAGCAATTTTCATGTGGAATTTCCTTCCAGAGAGCAGCGTTTGATTTCTGCTCAGACCAGGAACCCCAGCACACAGCAGGCAGTGTGGTTGGGTTGGTTTGGTGCCAAGTGCTCACTCTTGTTTGCTTAACTTAACCGTGCATGAGAAGGAGCGTTGCTGAATCCCCAAAGCTACCCAAGTACCACACCATTCTGATTTTCTTTCCTACTGTTCGTGTAGCAGGCAACCTCTTTAATTGGGAGCTCCTAGGGAAAACAGCATCCTCAAAAATATTGCATCACAGTCTCACAGTACTGATGAGGCTGGAAAAGACCTGAAAGATCATCCAGTCCAACCTGAAACCAACCAAGTCAACCTAACATCTGACTTCTAGAGGGCTATGAAATTGACTCGCTCCTCATTTCCAACACAGAGGACAAACACTCTGCTCAGGCTGGCAAGCAGTTGCCAGTTTGCAGACAACACCTACAAGTGTGTGGTAAACACATCATCTGGGTACAGGATAGTAAGGAGAAAGTCACTGGCTCAGAAGTGTACGCATGTTTCTGCTGCTGGCAGCTTGTTGTCTCCATACTGAAACACACACAGCGGTCACGTTTGGTGCCGGGAAAAGGGTGCCCATGGAGTGTTTGTAGGCAGAACCTGAGGAGGGCACATTTTGCTTACTCTGCAGGATGAGAAAGCACTCGGGCTAAACTGAAAGGATAAATGTTTAAAATGTTCACGTAGCAGTGAATGGCAAGGTCTGGTGACGCCTTCGTCCGGGTTACAGCGCAATGAAAAGCCCCAAATGCGAAAGTCAACCCAAAAGCTGGCATAAAATTTCAAATACCCTTGAATTATGCACTTTTTAAGAATTGGAATCAACTACAATGATGCCGTTTCTTACCAGATGTTAAATAAATATTGACTATCAAAGTCATTCTGGTAATTAAATAACCATCCCGGACGTCTTGAAGAAGTAATTAAATACTGCTTAGCACTGTATTCTTCAGTCCTCAGTAACTCAGGCTGGTATAAATTGGCCGCATTGGTTTGCTCTAAATGAGAACCTCAGCAGCAGGGAGTGTGAACTAGCAAAGAAAATTAATAAAGTTCCCTCAGTAGATGATTTCCTTATTAGTCAACAGCTCCTTCTTTGAAGTCAGCATTCAGGTTCCAATGAAGCAGCTAATGAGGCCACTAGACTATTCATAGTTTTGGGTCATCAGTAACCAGATTTTGTTTAATAGCTTCTTTCCAGTCAGCTAACTGGGGACAGATGGCAAATGCCACACCACTCCTCCGCAGCAGTATGGGAATTATTCACCTAACACAGGATGCAAGAAGCTCTTCTTTCTGGGAAGCGCAGCAGTTGCACGTTGTCCAAAAGAAGTGCTGGCATTGCAGGGAGGCCAGCGTTACCGCCGCTGCTCCTGCGGGGCACTGCTTTACTATGCACTACTGCAAACTGGATTTGGGTGGCAAAAGCCATGGATGGAGTGTCGAGAGGTGACCCTGAGGAGGTAACACAATTGAATTGGTTCAGTATCTCCTCAGCCCTGACGCACTTCTGCCCCCCTGTGTTACGCGAGCTTCTCGGATTCCTTGGCCAACCCAATCCATTTCATCCTAATGATTTTTCCTCTCTTAATTTCCATACATCTTCATTACCAGTACCCCAGTTCAGGCTGCTACCGAAGGGTTAAGAAAGAGATAGTTATTAAATGTAAACTTAAACAAATGTTAGATCAGAGCAGCTACTGGAAGCACCGAGATAAAAGACCATTTGCTGGCTTAATTACATTAATGAGAAATAATGGATGGTCGTGAGGAGGAATAATATCAACACAGAGCCCTCATCTCACCATCTCAAATGACACAAGAACGTGAGGCAGCAATTCTCACCCCTTTAGCTCAGTATTTAGTTGTAGAGGAAAGTTTAGAAGACATCAGAATGGATTCTCTTACACGATGGAATTAATTCCTCTGCTGCAATCACGCACTGCCATGTTTTCAGAGGGTTCATCTTTAGAATTGCCTTCTGACACTGATGGCAGTTCTTAACAGGCTCTTAATACCCGCACAGGCTTAAGGGATTTGCTCTATCCCTCAGGAGTGCACCTAGCTGCTGCTAACATAAAAGGAGAGCCGCACGCAGGATGTCTCCCAGCATCATGCCCATCTTCCCACACACCTTTGGGGAAAACTGGATGTAATAAAGACTGACGATTTCCAATTAGTCAAATCCTTTTCCTAGCCTGACTCTCATAGCTATCTGACTTTTATTCATATATATATATATATTTTGTGACTATCGTGGGAACTAACATCCCCCCATGCCCTTCTTTTCTGCCTCAGTTTCCAAATACATATATTAAAAGAAGGAAATGGGTTTCCATTTCAGTTTCCAATCCCCTTTTAATGCTGAAGACTCTCTCATTTTTCACAGTCCTTCTCCTTTGTTGGTCCTTGCACAGATTTGTGAAGCTTCATCCAAGTTATTATAGAAAGCACCACCAAGAGTGGAGAAAAGCAAGGCTGGAATGGAAAGCAAAGCTGGATGTTGAACAGAACTTCCCAAGTGCTCCCCATTTCCCCTCTCACTGCAGCATCTTTGCCGTGTGTTCCAGGCTCTGAGCCTAGCTAACGTAAACCCAGTAACACTGCTGCTAGCTACCTCCAGGAACAAAACACAGTACTGTGGCAAAAGCTGTAGACAACCAGAGAAATGTCAGGGAAGCTGAGGGCGTCTGTGTTTTCTAAACTAACATGCTGTTCAATAGGTAATGGAGAGACAAACGACGCTGTCTCAGAAGACAGATGTACTCTGTCTCTAGCTAGACGTGGCGAAAGATACTAGAGATTAATGTCTGAACTGTCTGGGTTATTCTGCATAGAAAAACAAACACTGAAAACCTGTAGCTAAATTAACATCCCTCCTGGACCTGCAAACTGGAACTTGGAGAGAGGAGCTGAGCACTTTCAGACTTAGTGGCAATGTTATAGTTTCTAGCTAAAAAACCTGTGGAAGACTGTCTATGCTTTAGGGACCTATGGAACAGCAAGGGAGGGGTCAGGAAATGCATCTTGGCTGCAAATCCAGAACAGGTAGTAACACCTGCAGCTAAATGCTCTTCCGTGTGTCACCTACTCTAGGGTATCACCAGAGAACTGCGGAATTTGGAGCACACGATAGTAAGAGGAGAAGTGCATTTGTACTGGTCATTTCAAAAAACCTTTCCATAAAGACAGACCGAGGAGAAAGTTTGGCTTGGATCTTCGGCATTAAAAAAATAAATCAACGACACTACTCAGGAAATTAGTTTCAGGAAACTGAGGTTTTACGTGGTTACCCCTCTCCCATCATCTGTTTCTTCGCTTTGAATTCAAGTAGTCGATTGGCAGATGACATACGCCTGTTTTGCAGTGGAAAAGCCTACCTCCCAAGACATTCGACCCCTTGAAGAAGAGCAAAATTATCCATGTGGTTGGGTATTTCCATATTTATGGAGCCACAGGCTTATGGTAGACAGTCCAAGCTCCCAATAAAGCATGGGGCTTTCTTAGAACACAAAGCAGACAGCCCCTCTGCTAGGTTACAAATGAAGAGGTGTCAATAAAATGGAGTAGAATTATTGAAACATAGACTGAAATCCCTGGTTTTCTGGACTAAATTGCTTCAGCCATAATCTAGGCTCTCACCTTCATGCTCTCTTCTAAAATCTGAAAGCACTAGCTTCATTTACAGATCTGCTTTTCTCTGTTACCACTATTGATCAGATGGACGAGACAACAACCATTAGTCCACACTTATCACTCACTGTGGGTCTACAGCAAAATTCCCCCTGATGCTAATTGCAGTGTGGTAAAGGCTACTGCAAGAGGACTGGTACCCTGTGATTCAGCCTCTTTCTGGGAAGTACTCCCGTGAAGGTAATGGTGAGAGTGTTCAGCTGTTTCACCCTTAGGTTTCCTTTTCCAGAGCCGAAAAGCATGTTGACATATCACCACCTGTACAAGATGAGGGGACTGCAGCACCATAAGGTCACAAATCAATACACATCTTGAACATGAGCCAAACTTCAGAGACTCTGGAGAACCTCTCTACTAGTGGCAGAGGATACCTATTTCTTCTTTGTCCTGACACTCATTTTCCCCCAATGGTCAAACATTTTTAACAGCAAAGACCTTCCAGTGCTCTCTCAATCGAAACAGCCTGTGCCATGGAAAGTTTGTCAGAGTTGCTTGCTCAAAGACCAGAAAATACCTGGATGTTAGCAGGAGGTGAGCCGAGTTTTTATCAGCCTAGTATCTAACTTCAATCTCTACTGACTACCAGCACTCTGTGCAGTCCCAGTAACAAAACCAGCTACCCAATACTATCTAACTTCAATCTCTACTGACTACCAGCACTCTGTGCAGTCCCAGTAACAAAACCAGCTACCCAATACTATCTAACTTCAATCTCTACTGACTACCAGCACTCTGTGCAGTCCCAGTAACAAAACCAGCTACCCAATATCCTGGCCCAGCAGCTCTTCATCTGAAATTCTTTCATACGTTTCCTTTAGGGCAAAGGAAGTCTGGACACAGAAGAATTACATTTTCTTAGGGAGAATGTGAATAGATATTTTCTTCTCTGCATGGGCTGTTAAAGCAAGTTCTTTGAGAAGATTGAAACTGCCAGCTTATGCACCAAAAATGGATTGCATTTGCTGGATGCCTATCACTGAATTCCACAACCACATCTCGCTGATCCAGATTAGCTGCATGATGTGTGCTTAAACTTAGTCAGCCTATACAAAGATACACCCCACCTCCCTTCCCTCACTGTTGTTTTGGATTTGCAGGGGGGGGTTGTGGCTTAGAGGCAGAATACCCGTGTAAAACACTGTTCCTGTAGTGATAAACTCTAAAGACCATCCTGATTTTAGCACAGTGAGGCACCTGCAGAACACAGTACAGTCGGACCCGAAGATTCAGAGTATGTTTTACACGTTTTGATGAAAAGGAGGAAAAGTATTAAAAGGCCAGCATCTGAGTCTTGTTACGAGATTACCCACAGCTAAATCAAACGCAGTGAAAAGAACAATACGACATCTGTTGAGAGCTGAAGGAAATCTAGTTTTAAAGGAAGTCAAACCTGAAAATCGCTGTGGCAGGTAGCTGTAAAAAGCAGTGTTGATGAGATATTAACCTACACGAGAAATGTGTGAAAAGAAGGCCGTTTGCTGCCACAGAGCATGCCTGGAGGTAACTGCCAAACAGTGGGCATTCAGCTGCAAACAAAAGCACAAGGGGAAAGTTCTCTAGGATTTACTAGGAGGTAACCAAAATAGGTTTGTGGGAGATGCAGAGAGGCCAAGGCGTCAGCAGGAGGTGTGTGAGCACAGCAGGATTTGTTCCCTGCTCTGTTGAATGTTCAGTGTGCTGGTTTCAGCGATTGGGGAAGGCTTTCACCAAGTAGCTGCCTTAAATGCATGGAGGTAGGATGAGACTCAGAGGAAACAACATACCCACTTGGGCTCCGCTCCCCAGACTCACCCCTTACAGAGGAAAAGCACCCTGGTGATGAACTTATTCTCCAGCATCAGAGTGTCACATGCCTCTTTTTTCCCCCCCCCACTCCATAATCCAGAAAGGAATATGACCCAGGGAAGAGTAGATCTTGACTCCTAACCCTCTACAGAGGTTAGGAAGATGACACTGCCTGATCCAGGCACCCATGCTGCCCACTGCTATACTGAGCAACACCTTCTAGGAACAGAAGTGTTCCAAGAGGCTATCCAGCAGAGTGCCAATTCCTCTAATTCTAACTGCCCATCCCAGTTGCACAGAAGTGTCTAGCCATTTCTAGACTAATTAATGATGCTTTTGAGATGTCCTGGTGACTTTCTTTGCTGATGACTAAAAAGATTTTCAGTTAGTACTGGGGCTGGTGCCTCATTTGGCCAAGTAGTCAGTTGTTGGCCCATAATCTTGCACTGTTTGAAAGGCTTGAACCACCTGGTCATAATTTAACACACAGATCTTTCCACTAGGCTGACAGCGCAGAATACACCAATGATTCCTGATAGCTCAGGGGTTCTGAGTGAAATCTTCATAAGCAGTCCTGAGCAGCAGGACTACAGACAACACAAAAATAGAGGATAGGATTTTTCTAGTGGTGAAAGAAATTGCCAGGAGGCTGGAGGCAGCATTAGGACCTGACAGTCTCCATTCGGCTCCCAAAAGCAAACAACTAAAAATGAAGCTGTACTTTACACTATGAAGTCCTCAACTTTAAAAGGAAACCAACCCCACAATTATGAATTGGTTAGCAGAATTATTTTCATCCTCTCTTTCGCTCTTAGTTTCTAGTGATACTGATTCTGAAAACTGACTTTTTTTAGTGTTAATGAAATTCTAAGAGTGACTCCTGCCTTTTCCTTCCACTTCTACATGAAAAAGATAAACAAGCTAATTGCCTTTGCAGGCTTTGGGTTTTAGTACTGGATCTTATGACTATTTGCTTCCAAGACTGAGTTTATTTTCAAGTTTGAAGGCTCTGCGCCTCATAATGTAAACAACTTTGTTCAAGCCTGTCTGGCAAGACTTTTTTCTGAAGAGTCTCAACAGATAAAGTGTTAAAGTGTGACCCTGACTGTTCCCTCATGACTCGTACCATCAAGCTTTCCACCAGGACATCCTTTAAAATAGCTTATTTTGCAGTTTGAGCTAGATTTTAAAAGCAAGAAGACTGTCGAGACCTGACCTCTATTGCTATCTCTATTGCTATCCTTGCTTTATGCTGGTTTATGCTCCAGTATTTCTCGTAGGTAATTGGAAACTGCAGAAATTAAGGGGAATAGTCACACCATGCAAGGATCAGGCTCATTTGCATCGCTCCAGGACTGTGGTCTCCCTTCTACCTCAGTCCCAATCTGTAAAATGTACAGACTAGCCTGCAAGCAGGGCTTGAGCAGTCAGTGCCTTCAAGACAGAGGACCTAGGGAAAAGCACTAGAGGCATATACCATATATTTTTTTTACTACATTTTGGAAAAGACAAGGGACAGAACTTCAGATAAACAATTCTCTGAAGCACGCTCAAGATTAACAAAAATTGCTGATGCCACTGGCCTGGTGATGGGTTTAAAGGCTGGTTTAAGAAATCTGGGAACAAAACCCGATGAACTCCTCTTGCATTGAACTGAAATAATTGGCAGTTTCTGCAAAGTGAAAAACACAGCAAATGAGGATTTCAGATCTTTCACACGAGCTTTGTGCTCCTTCAAATGGAAAAGAGTCGGTCTGGGTGGGATGAAGCATTTTTCTCTACTGAAAACAAAGTGTTTTGTTTAATACAAGCTTAGTTATTGCTGGTTTTAGCCTCTTCTTTAATTTCAGTCACACTTGAAAAGCTCGGCTGTGTGGAAAAGGTTGAAATGCTTAATTTGCAAGCTGTCAAACAGTATTTCTGCACATGATTTAGTTTGCCCTTTTCCCCCTCATAACCAAACTATTCCCAATGTGCCACTCAACTGATGCTTTCCCCAACCAGTCCTATTTTTAGCAAGGGTAACACACACCATGACTTCTTTACTCAGTCCAGCAGGATAAACACAAGAGTGAATCCAGACAGATGCAATACCTATCGTTTTAGACCATCCTACTTGAGCCATCTCCTCAGTTCCTAAGCCAACAGTCAAATCTTACCCTGCACTCCGTATCTCGCTATTTCTGACTGCATGCTGCATGCTTTCCGCTATCCATTTGCTACCACGGAAATCACATGAAGCTCAGAGCAAATCATTCAGCACCCCCTCATAAAAAATCGTTATAGTCACTGGGTCAAGACTGCCTTGATAGAAACAAACAGCACCCCTCTCTCGATTGTGAGGAGGACCACGATCTGCACAAAGCAGCTTCTGTCCTTCCCAGGGACTGCCATCGCTCGATGGATTACAAATACAGGAGTAGAAAGCTTGTGATTTTTCAACACATGCTGCAGCCCTGTGTGATGATGGTAATGCCAACGTTCGGGAATGTTTAACCAATATTCTGACATTGCTCAGAACCTCTGCACTGCTGGGAATTATCGGTGTGTTGAATTGTAAAGAAGGTGGTTGTTTTCATGGGAGAACTCCAAGCAACAAGCGTACGTGTGCTCGTGTTCTCTGCACGTGTGAGGGAAGATCAACCAAACTGGGCCTGATTTATGGTCTGGATGGCTGCTGCCCATCTTAAGTCAGGTAGCTATTCATCACTATCTACTAGTCCCTATTTCTAATTCAATAGCCTGCTGATGTAATGAAATGTCTATTTATCACGACCTCTCCGTGGGCACTGATCCATGTCTGCCCCTGGGTACTAGAAGGTGCTTTATTTCAGTTTATTTTTGGAATATGGAGAATAAGTCTTAAAATGAGCAGTGTGTATTGCTCCGTACTTTAGGTCAGTGCTCCAGCTCCGTGTTGCATAGACAACCTGACTGATTTCATCAAGGGACTAGTAGCCAAAATTTTGTGTGACTCACGTAAACAAGGGAAAGGTTGGGGAATCTGAGTGTTGGGGTTCTCTAGTCAGTAAGCATGAGCTCTCTGGGTAGAAACAGGTGCTTCTTTGCCTCTAGAAGGGATGTCAGATTCTGGGCTCTTTCTGAGTATTTTCAGAAGTGAATATTTCTTTGTCCTTCTATTACAGAGAAAACTTGACACTCACCCTGCTCTAAATGACATGTTTCCAGGAGCCAAAGTCAGCACCTGTGGTCATTTCAGTGTCATTTCATCTATTTCCTATAAAAGCAGCTAAATACTCTTCATCTGAGCCATTTCAAATTGCACTGGCAATGCTAAACACATTACAAGGAACAAGCACGTTCTGACGGAGATGGATTACACAGCTTATTAAGTGTATTCCATCCATAATTTCCATGACGGTTTCTTCAGTGCCTGGTGCTGCACTGATCTGCCACTCCGTAGTGGAAATGGATTCAGAGCAAATATTTCTCCACAGGTGACATTTGCCAGGAATGAATTCTGCCATTCAATTATATAATCAGGGTAATTTCTTCATGTTAAAAAGGACCCTTCTTGAGTGACACACAAATTACTACTCGATTAAATTAGTGCTACTGCTAGGGCTTTGAGATTTCTCCACTTGACAGACAACAGAGTGCTGGTAGCAATGAGGAGAAAACATGTAATCTCAGAGATTTGTCAACGCTGTTTCTCCATCTCTTCACACCACTCTCTTCCTGCCCGCTTTTACAATCCTAAGTGCCTCAGGTACCTTCCCAATTGTCACACCAAAAGCCTCCACAGGAAAATTCCAGTGTCACCCACTTCTGGGGGGAAGTATTTATCTTTACTGAGGAATCACCAGTTGAGTCAAACAGGAGAAAGGAAAACAATACAGGGAAGAGAGAAAACCAAACCAACAGCCACAACAAACCAACCCAGTGAAAGGCTTTTGGCACTAGTCAGCTAGTTGGTTTACAAACGGCAGTACATTTTGCTGAGCACAACTGGTTTATTTACTCTTTATCAAAGCCAGCACAGCACTAAAGAATTTTAGAGATCAGAGCACTCTGCTGAGTGCAATGGGATATCTTACTCTGCATAGAGAGCCAGTGTTGCGAATACTAATGAGCATTAATTTGTTGTCATTAGGCTTAGTGCCATGATGAGACCTCAAAAAACCAAACACAGGATGTTTATGACTTGCACAGTCATCATGGATGGATTTCCAAGTATTTTGTGCCTGCTATGCCAACAGTTTGGTGAAATAAATAATCCAGTTTAAAATAAATAAATAAAATCCATCTCAATAAAGATTTCCTTAAGCACGGGTGAAGGAACACAGAATCATGCCCATGAGAATAGCTAGCTGCAAACCACACGCAAGGCAAAGAACACAAAGGATCCTGAAACGCATTGCACTGGTTTCTAAAGCAACTGTAAAGCACCTCTGCTTTCAGATCACAGTCTCACAGTACTGATGAGGCTGGAAAAGACCTTCAAGATCATCTAGTCCAACCTGAAACCAACCCAGTAACCCTTACATCTCGATCATGCCACTCAGCACTTCATCCAGAATGACCTCGACCACCTCCGTGGGCACATTCACAGTCTAGCAGGTAGAAGATCAGATATGTTTAAAAGGAATGTCTGCACTAACTGGAAGACAGCATTCCATTACAGTATTGAGGGAATAAACTAGAAAACTTGAACGGACCTTTGAGTCACAGAAAATTTTAGAAGCTCAACATACTTAGGTGCTCGTAACACCTAACAGTTCAATGTAAACTGAGGACACACCAAGGGCCAAGCAACCACACCAACTGCCACAGTTGTCTTTACAACCATACAGCTCTCCTTCTCCTCAGACACATCTCGATGTCTTCAGCTGGGAGCACCTTCCAGTACAATCTATGCAGGTAAATTATTTCATAACAGCATACAGAATCAACGTTAAAATCGTCATGCAATACGGAGAGGTGCTCACTTACAGACCTTACAGGTTACTACAGACTTAATCACAGTCTGAAAGCAGATTGTAAGTAAATAGGGGTATACACAGGGTTATAGCCAGCAGCAGAGCTGAGTCCCCTTGGTTCTTCTGCTTTGCCTCTGACAAGTGCAGAGGTCAACGCAGTCTTGCCCTTGACTCTGCTAGGAGGCACCTGGCCTTGGTTGTTTCATCTGATTGTGATATTCATCCGTGTGTCAGCTGTAATTAACAGAGGACCTACTGTAGTGCTGAGAAGAAACACTGGTATTTTCTCTCCATACCAGAGTCTAAGCTGTGTTGACAATCTCAGTAACAGAGGTGCCCACAGATGCTGCAGTTCACTGTGCAGAACACAGTGCTGAGGACACTTCAGCTGGCACGGACACAGAAAGGTTCAGCTGTAACATGCATGGTCTCTTGCCAGAATGAGACCACAGCTTTGTACAGACACTTTGAGTCACTATTTCCTGCTCCAGTGTACAGACCCCTACGTTTAGGGCTGAGGAATGAAAGTACAGCCAAGCTATCTCTTGTGACACTTCCATCAAAGCTCTCAAATTTAAATCTTTTCTGAAGTCTTGTGCACATCTGGCATTGTAACTCAGTTTGGGGAAAACCAAGGTGTGTTTAACTCACCCCACATAAAACGACCCGCACAAGGACAGAGATTAATCCCCTGTTCTTACACATCTGGGCCAAACTGCAGTCTTCAGCCTCCTTACACAACAAGTGCCCGGTGCCATCCTTCCTTCTGGATACCTCACACAGTTCTTGAAACCTTACAACAGCCACTGATTAAAAACAGTGTCAGGATCTCATTCGTGATCACCTTCCAAACTGACAGGCAGGCAACCGAATCTGAAATCCTTTCATCCTTTGATCCACAGAGAGAAAAGCAATGTATTGTGCCTTCCTTTCCAGGGGAAACTGTTACCCACAGTTAACCTCCTCATTAACGTCTTCAACTCCATTGGAACAAAACTTGTGCTGCAAAGATGTGTAAACAGATGCACCATTCCTTTTTGTGTGACCTTCTGTGACTTAAGTTGAGCTATACATATGGTCCTTTCTTCATGTTTATGCTAGTTGTACGGCTGGAGAGATAAGGAAAGAGCCTCAGGCAAAAAGATGTTCAGAATTACCACAATAATGATTTAATTGGATTCACTACAGAATTGTAGTCCTAGGTCTCAAACCGTCTTGTTTAGATTCATAGTCCTTAAAGTGCATTGTTCTGGGAAAGGTGGACTTTGGCTTGGGGTTCTGTTTTGGCTTGCTGGGGTGTTTTTTTACTGAAAAAGAGCTATATTGTAAGTAAAGGCAGACACTCACAGAAGGAATTCGATACCCACATCATGTAAACACAGACAGCTTCCTCGTCTTCAATTGATCTCTTAATCCACACACTGGCATCAGGCAAAACTTTGCTTGGTGTGTAAACAGTGATAATACAGTCAGATAGCCTGCAATTTGTATTGGCTTTGCACTAGTTATCCTTACTAATAAGCATGATTTATATATTCAGGCTCCCTGACAGTGGTATTTCTGTATATTACCAATTAAACTCAAATACTTATTGAAAAGATTTCACTGCTCCCATGCAGTCAGATTTAAAGCAGGATCTGGAATGAGAAAACCACCTGTTCCTTCCTTTTCTTTTCTTTTCATGTGCAGTGGGGCACTGTAACAAATACCCTGCAGACACTAAACATGGGATTTTTTGAACAGCTGTATCATGATTTCTCTGTTTCACATGGAAACAAAAGGCTTCCTCTTCTCAATCAGTAGTTTCCCCTTATACCAGTGAAATAGTATCAGGACTGTCAAAAACCATAATCCTCCTGCATTATATGACTGTTAGGAGAATATTTCATGGGCTGTAATTCATCCTCAGCATTCCCTGAGAAACGGGTACAAGTCTCCTCTATGATCTCAAAAGCAAGAGAGCCCTAATGCACAGAGTGGAAGCAGAAAGAGCAACTGAAAGTGAAGCTGAGCTCTGAATCACTTTAATAAAACTGTAAGGAGGAATGAAAATAAATAATAATAGTAGTAATAATAGTAGTAATAATAGTAGTAGTAATAATAATATAATAAGGAGTACTTCCTTGGAACAAGAACAGCACTGCCATTATTCCACGGACTCTCTGACACAGCAGAAATGTAGATAGCAACAGCATCTACAGAGAAGAAATGCAGTGGCATAAAAATTGAGGTGCCTTTTGTTTTTCCCCCAGAGGCCTTTCCTGACTTAAATAATAAATAAATGCTCCACACCAGTTTGATCAGATCGCAGGCTTTGTGATGGTGATGTAGCTTTCTCTGTCTAAATGGGCCAAATTTTGGTGCTGCAAGGCAGTTTGGCTCCCATGGAGTTTTCCTGTGCTGATAAATATACACATGCACAAGCAACTTGCTCAAAGATGACAGAGCAATTAAATCATGGCATTGAAAGGGAATCCCAGGAATTGGTAATGCAGGAATGTTAAACTTAAAATCTGTAGGAAGACAGTTAGACTCTTCCTAATTAGTAAGTCCACCATGCATACATACATAATGTGTGTGTGTATATAATAAAAAAAGGGCTTTGTGTTTGTTCACTCTCAGGAAAACACTTAGCATTAGGAGATTACTACCTTTAAATGCTCTTTTGAAGGCTGATGGGTTTTTTCAATCCTATTGTTTGGAGATTACTATCTTCATTTGGCATCTAAACAGGGAATAAACACTATTTAACAAGGAATTAGTAAGTTTTTTACCTCAGTTTGGAGAATTAACCTTCAGTGTACCTTTTCAAACAGGACACAGGTCTATTCTGATCCTCAGAAAGATCGGAGAACCACCTGCAAGCCTGTGATGGAGATAGTACTGTAGCTAGTTCAGTGGTAGGCTGTACTCAGTACAGTCACACATACAGTCGTACTGATTTACTGTCACCCCGGTGTCTTTTTCCAAAGACATTCACCAGTACAACAGATCTCCTCCTAATCTGCACCTCTATAACGCTTATATCAGGCTGTGGTTAATTTCATCACCACTGATGACTGATGAATACAAATCCCCTGCGGCAGCCTCAGGGGGAAGAATCAACACCCTGCCCCGTGGTGTAGCACTGCCCTTGGCTAAAGCAGGTCATCACCTTTGTGCTAATTGATCATCCAGGTCTGCCACAGGGATTGTGTCTGGATCAAAATCTGCAATTTATTACAGCCCCTTCGTCCTCTCTTCTGGCTGCCAATTGCTCTTCCCAGACTGCTTAGCAGTCCCTGCTTTACCTTCTCTTCATGGTCTGTGAATATATTGATGACTGCTTTAAGCCTTTGAGATGAAGCTTAGTCACAGTTTCTATCCCTCTTCCGTGTTTGAAAGTCTACTCACCAGACAGCAAGCAGTTAAGAAGGAGTAGGAAGAAAATGAATGGCCTCTGTTAGTGGAAAAAAAAAACCCAGTCAGTACAAGGGAAGAGCATTAATTGGAGCCAGAAGAAACCTGGAAATAAAAGGGATTTGAAGTCTGATGCAGTAAAGCCAGTGGGAGAGATCTGTTCACCTGTTAGCAGGACTCCTGGCTACGTGTCCAGTGACAAATATATTCCAGACAACAGAGGAAAGGTTCACATTTCCACGTAAGACAGACATACTGACACAGCCGTGACGGGCGATTCTCTGCGTTTTTCTTAGCCATTTAGCTGTTTTCTGTGTGCTCAGACCATGGAACAGAGGCAGGCTTTGCCACGGTGTCACGGCATCAGGTCACAGGCTGGATTGCATCTTTTCCAGCCTCAATAGTAAGTCCATTGCAGCTGAGGTTTTTGCAAGGGAAGGAAGAACTTGCAGATGGCTCCTGCGTCCTGATGTGATTCTGATGACAGTAGCTGTTTAAAGGGGGGGTCTAGATACTAGAAATCACTGCTCACAAAAAGGGTGATGAGAAACTGAAATGGACTGCCCAGGACAGCGGTGGAGTCACCNCCTTGATGTGTGGGGGCCGGTCACAGGAGCAGCAGCGATTTCTCCCCAGCATCTTCACCCAGACCCCACCCCTCCTCTTGGCGAAGCAGCCTATATGAGACTGCTTCGTCTCCTCTCCTATCAGCGTGGCAGGCAGCACCAGCCTCTCTGCTGATGACAGGCAAAAGAGAGAAGCAGAGCCCTCTCCCAGCGTTTCCTGCATCCCCACGTCACCCAGCACCACCTCCTCTGCTGAAGGCTGCGAGAGAAAGGGGCAGAATCATCCCGGCACTGCCCTCCGCACCCATCCTCCTGAGCTACACAAAGGCCACGACAGACTCTTATTTTAACCAGGTTTCCCTTTTTGCTCCGTGGAGAGGGGGAGGAGGCCGGGGTGAGGAGCAGCTGCCAAGGCTACAGCCGGTTCAGTCCCGGGTTCCGTTCTATTTCGGTTTATAAAGTTTTCTCTTCTTTCACTTGCTATGTTCTGGGTTGGGTTTTTCCCTTGGGTGGTAAAAGCAGGGGAGGGAGGCTACTTTGTGCCCCACGTAGCCTCAAACTGAGTCAGTGTAACTCAGCTCTGTTTCTGTAACGGTCTTGAATGGATCCCGAAGGATTAGTCCTTGTTACAAACTGTCTGAGAGCTTACCACATCCTCACCGAGATGCTCTAGGGATTAAGACTGCACCGAGACAAGGTGCTCCATCCCTCAGAGCCTGTGTACCTCGAGGAGAGGAATCAAATTAGCTGAGGGTGCTGAGAAAGATGATGAGGGGAAGGTACCTGATTTTTTCCTGTGTTCAGTACCTTTGAAAAGCAAATCTCTCAAAGATGGAAGTTTCAGTGGGATGAACAACGCATATGGAATATTTGAGTTAGGATTTTGTGTTGCCTTCATCTTAATTAATAATTTTCATTAAGAAATGGTAATACATTTCAGGACAGCTCTGCACCATGAAGCCCATAAATGGGCTTCACACTTTAGTATTCAAAGGTTAAGAAAGAACCCCAAGAATCTAGAGCACGAGATCTTCAGATTAAAAACTGCAGATTAGGGATGGAAACGTCAATTGCCCAGCCATTTAGCAGAGCAATCAGGTGGATACAAGCAGCAGAACCTAGCAATCTGCACCAAAAAAGCAGTGATTTCTCATCACTAGATGGTCGTAGTTCTGTATAGACAATTAAATGCACACACACACACGCTAAATGGCATGTCATACTTCAGAGGCTGGTTGTCCACAGTTCAGACCATGCTGTGCACTTGGTACCACGAACCAGGATCTCAGCATGTGTTTTGCATTAAATGAAAAGGAGATTAATCAAGGTAAAAGGATCAGCCTAAGCAGAGAAGCAGCACAAACAGGCCTGTGGCCCTGAACACAGACAGGCCATCTGAAACGCACTTGGATCTCTTTTCTCATGGTTTTGGATCTGTCCTAGATGTCTGTGTGCATGTCCAAGTGCAGTGATCAGACACAAATGGTGCGTTAGGGGGAGTTCAGGTAAGACATCAAATAAACTCACAGAATTTGAGATTCAGTTATCTCAATCACTTTCATTTATCAACGCTAACAGGACAAAGTGAGTCTACCTACAGCCTGTTGCAATCCAAACTGAGCAGCCTCAGGCTACAACAACTCCATTTGGAAGCAAAGACATAGACAAATGAGGAGAGATCAACAGGGAGAGGAGAAACTTGTGCTGATGCTTTTAAAAAAGTCCAAAACACCCATGAAACAAACAGTTTCACTGCAGCTTCTTTTGCTAGTGTTTCTGGCTCTGTTTACATTGAGTGACATCATTTTTTGTAGTCTGATTTAAAAAAAATTGCCAATCCATAACTTTCATTTCAGTGATCAGAGTGTGGGAATCAAGACAGGTAACGGCAACCACTGATGGCAAAGCCAGATGAATCAAAATAAAGCAATCCACAAACAAAATAAGCAGGTCTGACGGAGGTTTTGTCTCTCTGGACCCTGGATTTTTGTCACCAATGCTTTAGTCTGTATTGCAGTACTCATCTACTCTGCCATTCTGGTTTGGAGGACCTGAGAAGGGCAGAGAAAGCCGGAGTCCTGTTAACCATGTACCTGATTGATCTGAAATTGCACAGAACAGGGAAAGAAGTAGGATCTTTACTTGTACCTGACAGCACTGATTTCTACTTGTCTGAGAGACTCTTCTGCACTTCATATCTGCAGTCTGTTTTCACGCTTTGAGGTGGCTGACCTGAAGTGAGGGAGGAATATTAGAGATTCAGTTTTGCCTGCCTCCGAACAAAAAACCTGTTTGGATTCAGGAGAGAACTCTAAAGGAGGTCACTCCCTGTTCCTGTCGTCACTTGCATTGAGGCTGCCCTCATTCTTTGTGATGGCTTCTTAGCAGAGCTACCAAAGAAACTGCAAATTCATCTCAAGAGCAAATGGAGAAGTTGAGAATTTGTGAGAGAACCAAAGGGGACTAACACCTTTCGATGTAGCTGGAGGGAGAGAGGAAAAGATGGGTTTCATTTCAATCACAACAGCATCAATTCAAATTGAAAAGATTTGGGAATGCATTTCCAAGACTGGAATTCATAGCAGTTGCACTGATGGCAGCGCAGGAGTGCTATGTGAAGGAAAAAACAGCCCCATCACCAGAGAGTTTCTGAAGCATGAAGCAGTGAGCAGACAAAGTAAGATAGCTTTCTGAAGACTGCAACAAGCCAGACATTATTCCTTACCACAGACACTGATACCTGTCCCGCAGGGGTGGATCCTCACCAAGTCAGGTTAGAAAAGGATGGCAAGGTTGTCCACGGGTGTAAAAAACTACAACCACCACAAAGGATGAGAAAATAAAGGGAGGAATCAGCACTGCACTCACTCTCTTTTCTAGGAGCTGAGAGAAAATAATTAAAACTGATCAAAGGGAACCTTCTCCAGTTCTCCTGAGAGCATTATGCTGGGAAACTGATGATGTGTGTGGGTAAGAATAGCATGCAAGTTCAGACGTGACAATGCGGTTGTGTACGCAGTGAAAGGCAGTCCGTTACTGGCAGGCAGCAATTTTTACTGCCTTACTTCAGAGCTACGGTGGAGAGAGCATGGCAGCTGCAGCACGCTTTGCGGGGTGTTGAGTGAGGACACTGCAAAGAGGAGCAGAGGCATTACAAAACCAGGGGAAGAGGGGATATGGTCACCATATTTTTAGGTAAATAATCCACACTCGGATAACATACAGCCTCTACAATTAACCTTTCCTTGCCAAGAAGTTCACAGATAACCCTTGGCTGTACGTAAGAGCAGGAACAGAGGGGGTCAAAGGAAGGGGCACATGCCAGCAGAACCCAGGCTGACAGCAGTGCTCCGGTGACAGGGTGCGTCAAAGGGAGATGGGCATTATGTGGGCTGAGCGGCAGGGGAGAGAGCTGGGAGATCCCGGACACACGTGGAATTCACATTGCTGCTCAGGCTCCGTTTTGTGCAGACACAAACCATGCCACACACATCAAAATGTGGCCAGTAACACCGGTGTTTCTGTAAAATCCCTTTAAAAATGCCAGTAATTGTCATCTCAACCTCCCACACAGCATGGGAATAATTTAATGCACCTCTTAGATGATGGAGAAGTGAGACGTGGAGGGGTCACTGAAATGCAAGGCACAGATCAGACAGCCAGAACAGATAATCTGTGCAATGTTTGTCTGAGCTGCGATGTCAGCCAGGCTGCTAAGGAGCTCTTACACCAAACGGTGTCTAGATTGAAGTGAAATGAGCTGACAACTTCCATGTAGCTTTGTTAATGGCTATGGACCTGCATCACAAACTGGCTTTGATGCTGCTTGCTCCCAGATGAAGGCAGCAATTCCAAGCTGTAAAGACCTGAGGTCTACAAGTAAGTAGTCCTATTTGGAGTAACCCTAGACAAACATACGTACAACAGTGACAATCTGAACAGCTTTGTCTGTTGTTTCACTTAGCACCAAAGCCCACAGTCCCCGTGTTCACATTTGTCTTTCCTATGCTACCACATCCAGAATAATTCCAATCTAAAAAACAGATAAGAGAAGAAACTACACAAGAATGTTTCCACGAGGTAGAAATTCTCTGTTATGTCTTTTTCACAGGACAAAGCACTTTCACTCTGATTCCTGTGAAAGAAATACAGTGACAGCAATCCACAGGCAAGGGATGCTCTACCTTACTTGTTCTCTCTGCGTGTTCCATTGACATACATGTACACACAACCCTGCAACAGAGTGAGGCTGCAGGCTGCCACTTTTCCTATCAGTCTGGGTAATGCCCATAACTGATTCTCAGAGTGAATTTATCTCAAATCAAATTCCTAGCAAAGGCCACGGAGGAAATAAAGCCACCCTGCTACACAGGCTGCTCTGTGTGACTGAAACTAACACAGCAGGACTGTAATAGGTGACATATTAAGTTGGAAGTCTTCCCCCACTCCTTTATCTAGTACAGGAATGACTGGTGAACGCCTGGTTGCATCAAGAGCTCAATGTAAGAGCTCCTCCTGCTGACCCCAGCTATCGCAATATTGTCCTAGTGGTGAGGGTTTGCCAAGCAGCAATGAGTCTGGCTGAAGAGCTCAGAGGAAAGAGAATGACATGAAAAGGGCAGCAATATGTAACCAGAACGTAGAGAAATCTTCCCAGCACAATTTTCAAGGAATATTCTCAACACCCATGTCTGCTCATTCAATTCCTTGCATAGATGTGGAACACTTGAGGCTTTCCCTGTTTGAAAAGTAAACGGGCACATCACTGCAGAGCATTTGCTGATTTGGGAGAGTTAATAGTTTTGTCTTTGATTGCAGAACTCAGATCAAAGGAAACCAACTCTCAAAGCACTAACCACAAACAACACTAAGGGAGTACAGGATGTGAACAACTCGGGGCATAGTCCACATCACAGCACCCAGCCTGTGACTTAGGATAAGCGCTGCTGTCACAGGAATTATGAGCTAGATGGCAGATGTTAGGGTTACTGGGTTGGTTTTAGGTTGGACTGGATGATCTTTAAGGTCTTTTCCAGCCTCATCAGTACCGTGAGACTGTGGTACTGTAATTAGCACTGTGGTGTCTCGTGTCACTGGTGAGTCACAGCAGTCACCAGAGCTCAGACGCTTCTCCTCCAAGGTTTGCTCCTGTGCCATCCTCAGTCCTGTGGGCTAAAGTGGCAGTGTCCAGGTTTTTCACACTCAGCAGGACACAGCTCTGCACAGTGAGGTGATGACCATGTTGTCCATGCAGCCACACACCACCACACCACTTCAGCTCTTCTCTGCTTATTAGTCTGAACGGATGAATAGAGAGAAACGTAACAGTGCCAAAATAGCACCATTTCACCTCCTTCCACCTCACCAGTTCTAAAGAGCTCTCTTGTCAGTATAATTTAGCACTCATTAAGCAAGACACTGTTTCACTTTAGAATGACAATGCTTACACAAAATCATTGTTGTCATCTCTTTTGAACTGAATTGAAACTTCAAGCAGGTATTTCCTTCCATTTTTCTCTCTAAAGAGGAAGGCTTGCTGGAAACAAAGGGCTGATGACAGGCTCTTGATAGTAAGCCAGTGAGTTACAATGACAAGAGCCCTTCTGAAGTGCTTTAGTGGTGGATCATCCAAAGGGGGAAAAGGGAAAGATCAGGACTTTGTGTCTCTAGTGGGCAGTTCAAGTCCCATCTGACCTAGGGGATGCTGCTGAATGCAGGTTATCATTGTTGAGAATGTGAGCCAAGCCCTCTCCAAACAATTGAGGCATCATTAGTGGGATGTGAAGTTATGAGCCAGAAGGGATCCTATAAATAACTGTTCTTTCAGGAGTGGAAGGATGGCACCTTTCTGCGTTGCCTTTTTAAGGTTTTAAGCAATTTTAAATCTGCACAATGTGATTTTTTGCCCCAGTGATACTGCACTGAGGGAAACCAGCTGAAAACTGCCAAAGGAAGGCTGCAAAGCTGCTACTTGAAACGTAATCTCAAACCATGAAACCCTTACATAAATTAATAAAGGAGCCAGCTGAATATCAGTGACTTCAGTTCTTGGCAGAGGAATAATGAGTTGGCCATCTGAGCTGCATGGTGAACAGGTAAATAAATCTTTGTATTCCATCCCTCCCTCTGTCTGGCTAAATCAGAACCCACCTCCATCCTTTTGCTTCTATTCTCCACAATTTGCCATGGAATTTGGCCCCTGCGCAGAGTCTTCATTCCAAGAGTGGCACTAAGCAAAGAAGGGAAGGAGGAAAGATTTCCTGGCTTTCATCTCTGCGTTGCTTTGGATGACTACCCATGCTGCAGGCGGTCACAGCAGTAGCATCTCCTGTTACGCTATCTTCTGGACTTTCTGATGGCATGTTCTTGGCAAATTAGGCTTCTCAAGAGATAAAGAGCTTTCCTAGACAGCATCTAATTTAGCTGCTATTCATATTACACCTAATACAGCTCAACACAGCTATCTCTAAGTGTGCACAACACAGAGTTCCCCCTTGACTGCAGAGCAGCTGGTGTGTCTGCAATCACACAGCTTCAGGAGGACCCACTGCTAATGCTGAGCTCTGGCTGGTAGTCGTCCACGGTGACAGTCTAGGAGCGGGTACTACCCGCAGCCTAGTCACAGCAGAGTTAAATGCTCTGGGGGGGCTAAGCACATAAAATAAAATGCCAGATCAAACCCGCTGAAAGTTATCTGTCTCAGCGAGCCCTGCCCTGGTCAGTAGCTGTGACACAGCACTCCACAAACAATTAAAGGAAACTGCAGGAAGCCTGTGCACTGATCCTTTTAGCAAATCAGTTTGAGGAGGCAAAAACCTAACGCAAAAACTATTCTGTGACTCTTGAAATGATGCCACCACAGAAGGCATGCCAATTTGTTAGTGAGACTGATGCGTAACAGCCTTAGTTTGCATCGGGAACGTGTGAGTTATGTCAGCCAGCCTGGTTCTGGTTGGGCTTTTGTCCAGAAAGGATATCTGTTTTGATCCCCTATAACAGAAAACAATAGACTGGAAAATGCTTTACGGGAAAATGGACTCAGTGGGTATCTGCATCTGCAGCTCCCATCTGTCCAGATACTTCTGTCACTTGACCAGAAGGCCCTAAAAGTTTGGGTTCAGTTGAGATGAGGACGATGTTATCTTAGCATCTTGTTAATGGATGATGATGTGGAATGCCTACGGGAGACTGAGTTGGTCTAAGAGGTGTTTCACACACATGCTTTCCAGTTCATTAACAAACATGAACCTCAACATGATGGTGAACCTTATCACCTCCTGTAAATCAAGACATGTTAGCTGGCATTGGTGTTGTTGGCTAAAAAAGCTATGGGGACTTTGATATTCACTACAAAAATTCTTCTAAGAAGTGGTTAAAATTTGTTATGTAAAAAATGGGCACAGTTCTCAAACAGTTAACCCAGCTGGTCACAAACTCACTTCATATGCTGAGACAGTTAGGGCAGATGCACCAGAACGACTTGAGACCATTAACGGAGCTCAGTGTGGATGTTTCGGTTGTGCCAGCTAAACTTAGTTGCCCAGAAGGCTGTAAAGATGGGGAGTCATCCTCGAGTACAGAGTCATGAAGCTGTTAGAGAAGACAACTGTTAGGAAGCTACATGTGTAATGAATTTAAAGTGCCAGTAAGCCAATGAAAGACCATGGCTTTCTCTTTTCTTTCTACCTTCTTTACATTTATAATAAAGGTGACCTTGAAGATACAGATCTTCACATGGCAACCTTTTAAACCACCACTCTGACAGCTGAGAGACAGCTTTAAAGACTACATTTAGAGCTGTGCTCAGCCTATCTCCCTTCATGCTGCTGTTCTGTCCTGAATCACTGTATTTTTCCATACAGCTTCAAGAATACTAAATAGTACTGCTGGTCCTGTTTGCTCTGCCAAGCTCCAGCTACCTCTGCACCTATTTAAATGCCGCTCCTAAGTTACCAGTGCATAGTCTTTCCCTGGAAAAGGCTTAAAGTGCTGAGGAGCAGCTGAGGGAACTGAGGCTGTTTAGCCTAGAAAAAATGAGGCTGAGGGGAGACCTTATTGCTCTTTAGAGCTACCTGAGGAAATAGTCTCTAGGTGTGCCAGGGGAGGTTTAGACTGGACAAGAGGAAAATTTCCTTCCCTGACTGAGTGGTCAGGGATTGGAACAGGCTGCCCAGAGCGGTGCTGGAGTCACCATTCCTCGAGGTTTTAAAAGACTCTGTACATCTGGTGCTTGAAAATATGGCTTAGGGGGCAGGTGGGGTTGGGTTAATGGTTGGATGAGATGATCTTGGAGCTCTCTTCCAGCCTTAATGATCTCATGATTCCCTGCAGATATGCTGCATTCTGAAATAAATAGACCCATTGAATACCCTACCCCAAAGTGAAAAGTACTCTGGGAACTATACTTCCCATATTGCTTATAGGCTTCTCTTTCTGCACAGAGAAATGATCTACGTATTGGGGAGGTGTGTGTGTGCAAGCATGCTTTTTTATACACCTGCCTATAGAACTTCTCAGGCCATTCCTTGCTGCTCACTGTGAATTATAAAACCCTGCTGCTTCTTGGAGGAACTGCTGCCTGTAGGGCCGGGGTGCAGAGACTGTTAGAGTTTAAGGAAACCTGACTCGTGAGGGTGTAGTAACAGCAGATGTGTCAACATCCAAAGTTTTGGGGCCAGATATGCAATCATTTATGACCTGGAGATGCTTAGGTTGTCCCAGGGTAGGGGAAAATCCCCCAAAACCCAAAGGAAAGGCAGCTAGGTATCGAGGGGTCTGGGATAGAATTGATCAGGCAAGAGAAAACAGCTCCTGGAAACAAAAAGGTTTATCCAATCTCTGCCAAAGCCCAATAAAGGAAGAAAAGCCCAAGTAGATGGCTAGGACTCTTTAAAAGCATCCTCCATTAAATGCAACTATTAACAGATGCATTGTATTTGCAGTTATTGATGGAGTTAATTGCACTTTAGCAAGAAGCTGTGTTAAATACTGGAAAGATCTTCCTAAGAAACAAAACACTTCATGCAGTTGTCTGTATTCACCCCAGAGCTTCCATAGGAGACCACCGGGGGGGCTGAGCTCGTGCCCTCATTGTCTCATTTGGGGCCCTGACGCTCAGCTGAAGTTTGTCACCCTGCCAACAGTAAATGTGACCTTCTACAGGCCAAGGACACGGTCGGACACCTGGGAGGTGTCTGTGTACACAGCCTTTTCCTGCTGTCTGTCTGACGCTTAAATTCAGTCCCACCCACGTTCCACTTAAAAATCAAGAGTGGGAGAAGGACAGGAGATAGGAGAGGACAGACATGGGGGTGGAGAGAAGGGGAAAATGCTGGTAAGTGGGTACAGTGCCTGGAATGTATAAATCAGCGACAGGGAGAGATATGCATGCTTTTTTCAGTGAGGAGGCTTTTTAGAGGAGCAGAAGGAAGTGCTTAAGAGGAGCTAAGACTTGACTTATGGAGCAGGAGTAATTTAACCTATGATTCTTAGCTATTTCTCAATAATCACAGTTCTGTAAGCATTTTATCTATTATTTACATCTACACTGCTATCCCTCTGCATGTACATATGGATTCACTCCGTTCACTTCTTCTCTGCCCACTGGCATTATCGGCCATTTGCTCACTGGGAGTTACCAACCAGTGCCAAACTCTCCCTGCTCACCAGAACTGTTGGTTAATACACCTGCCAGCAAAATTCATTCCTCTGAGCAATTATCTCGACTGAACCTCCCTGCATCTCCGCTGAGCAGGGAGCAAGGCTCCCTGACTGGGTCAGCAAGAGAGATGTAAAAAGGATATTGACTGAAATCAAGCCAGAGGACACTTAGTCTGGCTGAATCCAGGTCCTCCAGCTCCCCTGGAACTCCCTGCGTGGCTTGGAGTGTTGGAATGATCTCTTCCTCAGCCACAGTCATGGCTCTTTAACTGCTCCACAGGCTACTAAAAAGATCACCTTCTCCCAACTCACTGTCTGGGTGGAGATAGTACCATACCGGTGATGTTTAGGACTGGAGAACATTGCACCAAAGTTTGTAGTAGTTCTTTGTATTATTTATGAGCGAGCCGCTAATGTGAAGTCCTCACCCTGCGGAGTAACTGTAGGTAGTTAATTGACTATAAGCACTCCATTAGGATGTTATTACTCCATCAGCTGCTGGGAGGACACAGCAGGAAAAAACAACTTGTAAATACAGTTTCACACCCCTGCCTTGTGGTGAGCTCCTCAGCTGCTTTCCACAGCCTAACCCCAGAGCGTGTCTCTTCTCACCAGCCCCCTGTCTGCGCAGAGCTGGTACGCACAGCACGCTCTGCTATGGCAAATGTGCCAGATAATTAGAAACCAATTTAGCTGTGGTGTAAGCATCCATGCAGTTCTGAGTAAAGTCACTGCCTTTATTAAGAGAAATGTCGCAGCAAGAAAGATCTGTAACGCTTATATAAGTGTGAATGTGTCATCACCCAGCAGCAACAGATCTCCAGCTCCTCTTGTTTATCTTCACTTTGGCTCTCTAGAAGTAGCCCAAGAGTGATGACTGCAACAGAAGGTGGGAAAAATTGGGAAGCCGTGAGGTAGGAGTCATCATATATAGCATTGTAAAGGTATATTTTTATTGTCAGTGAGTAATTTGCACAGAGAAAATGTCAGGGTTTCTTTTTAAGAGATGTGGAAAAAGCATGGCTGCGATCCTCTTGGAAAATCCACTGTATTCATCAGACTTTATGACGCTTCAGCTTTCCTCAGCCCAGTTACTGACTGCCAGTTCCAGACCACTATCCATAGTACAAAAGAATAAACACGTGAGTTCACTCCTAGCCCCTGCATCTCATGGATTCCTAGGCAGAACTACCTCTGAACCAGAGTGAACGCTCCTCACTGGAGCGCAACGAGGAGTACTTCCCTGTGACACAGGCAGAGCCCCAGACAGACAGAACATGACGATGGAGACGCTCAGGAAATGCAGTTACAACAGGGCTGCTTTTCTCAAAACTTTCTGAAACTTTCTTCTTGTGTTTGTCTAACATTTACCCACAGAAAGGCCCTTTGGAAGGAAAAAATGCAACGATGTAGATGGTGTAAATGGGTATTGTACAGGTACACACGCACACAGATACAGAGAGGGTCCTCCAGGGGTCATCGAGTCCAACCCTCCAGCTCGAGTAGGATCATGAAACCTACGACAAGTTACATGTGAGAACGGATCCCTCTATATAACTTCTTAACGGGTATACACACTCTGTCTTACAAGCTCCAGAGACATTTGGAATTGGTTCACTTCAAGTTGGAGGAAGATTAAATAAGTTGCTGCTTTTGCAGGATGACCCTCTCTACCTGATCTCTGTAGATTAACTGGTGGTTTACCGTGATCCACAAATTTGACTGTTCAGAGGAGAACCACACCTCAGACGTGATCAGTGTTAATCCCTGTTCCTATGTCGTGTCTTATTAAAAACTATGAATAAAGAGGACAAAGCTGCTATTCAGTAGCCTTTTATAACCTTCATGCTTCTGCATACTGAGCGTTCGACTCCTTTATGATGGAGGAGAAAAATCACAAGTGATTACTGCTCCTGGGAACTCATTAAACTAAGGCTCCTCAAGGACATATTGTAGCCTGTATTTGCCTTGGCACCTGATGCACTCTGTCTGCTGGCCACCATCTCAATCAGCCAAGGCATCACCTGAGAGGGTGATGATTTTGAGATCTGGACACCTGTGAGTTCCACATGGTAAACAACGCAAGGCCCTTGGACCGCACTTAATCACAGGGCAGGTCCTCCGCTTGGCGTTCAAACCAAGCAAAGGAATACCAGGAAAAAACACTTAACAACTGATGGAGACTCTATCTCTTGAGTGAAAATGTTCAGTTTAACTCACAAACAGTTTCTCTGAGTCAGTCTGGCAGTAGAGAGGAGTCACGTTTTAACTACTGGGGAAGGGTCATGTCTGCCTCTTAGTTACTACCCAGGCACCATCCCATTAGCACTGAAGGATTTACCCTTTTTAAAAGCTATGAAGACACTCACAGGAGTCTCTGGAGTCTGCAAGTCCCCTCTTAAGCCATGGGAAAAGCTATAACTACTCCAACATTGTTTCATACACTGTTTTCTTTCCTACACCCTTCCTTCCTATAAATCTCTTCTCATTCTGTATCTCAGATCAATACAAATCTACTGTTTACCTTCTTAGAAAGTGACAACCACTAGAAGAATCACTTTAAGCACCTGAAAGAACAACAACCAGCCAAGCAACAAGGCACAGTCCAAAACAAAACCCACCAGAGAGTGTGACTGCACACATTCCCACATGCCAGCCGAGTGAACGCCTAAATGCGCATCCTCCTCACAGACCATCTGGGATGCAAAAGAGCACACTGCTCTGGTTGGGTGGCCCCGCTCAGCTCACGGCATTCATCCCGACAGCATCACCTCCAGAGCACATTGCACAGCTCCCACAGCCACTTGCATTTGAAATAGGTCAGGAGAAGGCATCAAGTACTTTTATAGCAAACCTGTTATGCAAAATGCAGTAACACCTCCTCTTCCTCCTCCTCCTCCTCCTCGCTGACTGTCTTCTAAACGAAAGCACCATACAGCTCTCTTTGCTGACACTTTATATAACTTACACAGGGAAGAGCAGGCAAAGCAGTTTGGTTGCAAAGCTTGGTTCCACAGAGCCTTACTTGGAGCACTGCTAAGTGCCTACGTTCAGGAGAATGCCAGCACTGTAGATGCTTCCCTCTCCTTGAGGGGAAGCTTAGACACTCACCATCCAAACATACTGGCAGGTATGAATCACGTTTGAGGGCTGTACTGGAAAATACAGATCTGTCACACTGCACCATGAGCTCCCTACTCAAACTCGCTTCTAATTTTAATGCACTGAGTTAGCAAAAAGTCCTTCAGTCCCTTCTTTCTGATTTGGGCCCCCGACCAGGTTTGTGGAAGTTCAGACTACAGCCTGTTCAGCCTTGCCCAATGGATCTGGGCACCCATGCTGTTCTCTCCTGGATATCTGCATGACAGAAGACAGGTCTTGTGTTGTCAAGGGGGCAACAAGTACTTTTAAAACTGAAGAAACTGAACTCAGAGCTCTTACAAAGAACACCCAACCAGTAGCAGAAAATTAAGGACACTCTGGTGTCAGGAGAGCTCTGTTTAGAAGATGAAATGCAAAAATAGAGCATCAGCCTTCTTCTAGCCTGAACTCTGAGCCCTTTCTGCCTGTATCAGCTCCAGCAGCAACAGGAAGGTCACAGCAGCACAGATACTTTTGTTAATTTTATACACAAAGATCAGTGAACTTGACTTATGAACAAGATTTCTCTCACAGAGGTCTCTGCAAATGCTGCAAAGAAAGAAGTAACCAGACAAATAGGCAGTAGTGATGTTACTGCAGTTCAGAGAACAGCAGTGAAATGTAACCAAAACACGAAAAACCTAGTGAATATCACGTTCCTGATATCTGAATCAACGATTGTTTTCTCTCTGTTACAACCTTACCGGTTTTAAATCCCCCTGCAGCTGCTATTACAGTGCAGTGGACAGTCACACTCACACACAGGGTGGGTTATTGCCCCAGAGTCTTACCAGAAATCCACGCTAAAAACTCACTGACAGCTGTCACAGATGGAGCCAGCACGACTGGTCTGTGTTTCCATTTTATTCTGGGGGTTTTATTTCTACATATGCCTACCCACCAAAGCTCTGGGCAGAGCTTGCTGGAGTTCTTTCTTTAGGCATCACAGGCTGGCACACGCTTGCCGCAAAGCGCCGATAAACGAGGGCAGGTATATTTTAACCCCCTTTCATGCGAGCGGTATTTGTGCACCACTCCTGCACACAGCCAGCCTCGGCCATTGTGTATCTTGGCAAAGCCAGGTCCTTTTCTGAGGAAAGAGAACTCTTTCCATCCCTAATAAGTCATTTCAAGGTTTCCGCGATGCTATAAGTAACTGGCAAGCAGCCAGTTTTCTTCTCCCTGATTCGATAGGGCAAACTTGGAGAGCAGAAAAGTTGTCTTAATATAAGGTCTAGAGTTGGACTTTGACCAACACATCCCTCTTCCCTCTCCTAATGAGATAACGTTTATCATAAAACACGCTTATCAAGGCAGCTGAGACAAGACCCAGGCTCCACATCTATTTCCTAGGAGCCCGCTGCTCATAGCCAGTCCTGTGTGATGTGTGCACAAGGTTGCTGTGTGCATGATGTCACAGGGCGCTGGGCTTGCTTTGGAGAGCTGGCAGCCAGGCTAAGTCTTAGCTAATCCACTTGTCATTTGGGAAAATACAGACGTGCTTGCAAAACACATCTTGAATTAGTTTGTGAGTAACTGGGAAAGGAAGTGTAAGGTCATACTGTTGTAAATGCACATCAAGAGGCCGGCGGGGTGATGCATCGAGGGCCTGGGTTACTGACAAAGGTCAAGCACCCTCATGGCAAGCTAAGATCTCTTCCAAACTTAGGAGAGATACAGGAATCTTCACAAACTTTCAAGAGCTTCACAAAGCAGAGATATGAGGGGACTCAATGGCTTCCTTTTCACGCGTTGAAAGGACACCGCTTCCGAACTGCGACAGCAACAGGGAGAATCTGCTGTTACATTAGAACCTGAGAAGATTTTCAGGTCAGGCTCTGCAACGTTTTGGGAAGGTCATTTAATTTGCTTCTCATCGTCATTTGGTTCTGAATAAAGTTCCATGACTCTTTACCTATGTCTTAAAAATTCATGGGAATCAATTAAGTAACATGGAAATTGCTCCTGGGCACTGTGTAACTGCGGGCCGCAGCAGTGCACCCACGGTCATTATTTTCAAACAGGAGGGAAATGAGGAGTTTTTTGCTGTTCAAATGCCCCAGGTCATATTTTTAATTTCTAGATTGCAACCCAGATGTATTATTATTATTAATTCTGAAATTAAATTATTACTTAAAGGTAAAAACAGGATAAGAATTAACTTGATCTGATGAGTCACAGCATAACCGTCCTTTAAAAACACAGCTAAACCCCTCACTGTGCTCCCTTAATCCATACAGCGTGCTGTCAGAAGAGTTAATACATCCAGCATGGATCTGTTCCGCTTCCTAGAAGACTCTGCATTCCCAAACATCGTTATTATATGCAATTAAATGCATTTTTCCAAAGAGAACTATTCCAAGTTCTGGATTCTAAATTCAGAAGCTGCTGGCTGAGTTCTCCTCTCATATAACTTGTACCATCTCTCAGGAAAGACTCACAAGGATCTCTTCTGGCCCTCTCTCTTTTCTATGTCTTTCTATTAACCAGAATGAAGACTGGAAAGGTTTTCCTGGGTAGTGACATAATTTTCCCAGGTAAGATGATGGTTTGGCAGAAGTAGAGAGATTGAAGAGATCATTACAGTACTGAGGAGAGGCAACCCCGCTACCTGGAGCTGAACTGTCCCCGCTGCTGCAGACCTGAGCAGCACAACATAGCTGCTTTCTGCAAACCTGCATCTGATTTGCACAGAGACGGCTTCACACCACTCAGGAGGTGGAACTGAGTCTTAAACCCAGTATAAATCACATCTATACCTGTTACAAGGCCTCCTATGTGACTGAGTTAGTGAAAATTCACTTTGCTGTAAATGCACTTACACCGTCACACTTTTAATTTGGAATTAGAAAGGAAAGCTGTGAAAGAAAACCCTTTCAGTATCCCGAGCTGGATTGTACACCAGCCATTCTGGGAGGTAAACTAGGTGTCTCAGGAAACAATGATCTGCTCTCTCTTCACAGGGCTTGATTGTTTGCTAATTATTGGCTGCAGCCTGACAGACCTGCTGTCACAAAGTCGACTTTGGGTCAAGCAAGGGAGTTCTTTGGTTCCAGCTCTGGAGGTCTTCCCTAGCAGTACACACGTTCAAGCTGTAGCTGCTAAGGGTTTAAAGCACTGGGTGTCGATCATTTTCTAGGTCTCACTACTCCCTTTGAGGCAACACTGAATCGTAGGCTCAGAATTTGAAAACCAACCACCAGCAAAGTTACCCTCTCACCGGCTGGTGGCTGCAGGGTGCGAGTGCTTTGACCCACAGCTATCGGAACCGAGTGCTTGCCTGAAATGCCAGGGGCACCTGCAAAACCCACACGCTGTCAGAAGCACACGGATACACATGAAAAAACTGCCCAAGCTCCCATTCTGACTGAGCAGGTTGAGCTTAAACAGAAAATACTGTTATTAATTAACGAGCAGTTAGCTCAAACAGAAAATAATGACAGAGAGGTTTGGAGATGAGAGAAGTTTTGTGGAACTTAAGAATCCAGTACAGCCTTCTTCTCAAAGTCACTAGTGATAGGACAAAAGGAAACAGCCTGAGCTGTGCCCGAGGGGGGGTTAGATTAGAATTAGGAGTGACCAAGCTTTGGAACAGTGCTGGTGGAGCTGCTGTCCCTGGAGGTGTTGAAAAGCTGTAGATCCAGTGCTTGGAAACATAGCTTGGTGGGCATGACGGGGTTGGGCTGAAGGGTGGACTTTATGACCTTGGAATGATCTTCCAACATTAATTATTCTAATACTTAATGATCCTCTAACCTCAGCTAATCTAACAAGCTAACTTTAGGTAGCTGTGTGTCTTCCCCCCACAGTCAGCAGAAAACAGCCAAATGCCTAAAGGAGATGGTACCTCTCTTCCCTCACACTTCTCTTCCCTCCTAGAGCATCCTATGGAAGTGTCTTGAAGCAGTGCAAGGGTTGTAAAAGGGTTGGAGGTTTTTTTCAACAATGTATTGAATTTTTAAGTCCTGAATAGGTGATGGCAGCAGACTGTATCTAGAGTATTTTTCCAGCTGTATAGCCTGTATTTATTGATGTATTTCTGCATTTACAAGCCTAGTGCTGGTGAAGATGCATGCCAAGTTAACCACATCAGGAGAGAAACTGTGTGAAAGCACAATGTCAGACATCTTTTCAGATGAAGTGGAGACCTTTCAGTCACACCTCCTGTGATCAACCCGCAAGTGCATTAAGGAGAAAGGAAGCTGGGGCATCTAAAAGAGAACCTTAACTATTTCTCCCATTTGTTTCAGGGGTTTGATGAGCAGTCAGCACTAAATTACTTCTTGTTTCTTAGTTTCCCCATCTGTAAAGCTGAGAACAAGTACCCCTAAATGCTTCTGTGCGTGTGTGTGCGAGTTACGGGTTTATAAATAGCTCTCTGAAGAATTTACATTGCATAGATATTACTCAGGATATTATTTTTGTTGGTTTTGCAAAAAAACATGCTTGCCTTTGCAGCTATGCGCTGCAATTTTCTGTGTCATGCAGAAACAGCCCGCGCTTCTCTCTTGACATCCCATATCAGCAGAGAAATGGGTTTTTTAAGTGCCACTTGTTAGCTTGTGAGAGTGACAAAATTAAAGCTGAGGAAGATGAATCATATATGAGGGCAGAGAGCAAAGAGCTGCTGGTTTTACAAATGTCTCCAACAGGCACACTTTTTCTTGAAGTCAAAGAAATACTTAACTTGCATCAATGGAAGCATCAGCGTGCTAAAAGGGTACCTGTCCTTTTCAAAGTCTTGGCCCACGTAGTTGATCCTCAAATTAAATTTCACTACTCTTTCAGTCGTTGCTTCTGCACTACAATAGTTATGAAGCGTCAGTGCTCTGCAACTGGAATTGCCAGGAGCAGGATTCATAAAGATGAGTAATTTTAACAACAAAACCAATGAAAGGTCAAGGACCTGCTCACGTGAGGTTCAAGAAAACTTGGCCAGACTGCTTTAGACAGCCCAGGAAGGCTTGTAGCGCAAGCAAACATCCGTAAGTTGAATTTGAAAAGGAATCAAATACACCACGAGATGCTCTCTCTTTTACAGGTATATTCAAATGAGCAGAACATTTAATACAATCATCTGTTACTCCTGTAATTAATATATACATTACGAGGACACATGGGAGTGCTGCATTTATAATGACCCTAAATGACCACACTGATGTATTTATAGATGGTGCTTCTCTTGGTTGATGTAACAGACTGAGTCCAGGTACTGAATCATCTCCTTTGGAAATCATCCTGCCTGCTTCAGGATGCCTCATCGTGTATGGGTGTGTTATACGTTAGACTTCAGGTTAACTACGTGCTACACCTGAGGAGAGTGGAAGAAAGGGGAGCTGATATGTTTATGTCAGAATAATGGGGACACGGTTTATCAGTGAGCCCGAAAAGGTGTAGTTAATTGTTGAAATTTATGATCTGGAAGCTCTCCAACCTAAAATTCTCTATTATTCTATAATAACAAAGGCTCTCTGAAAGTTTTCCCTTGTTGCAAGGTACCTCGTGTGGATGGGCTGCTTCTAGAGTCAGACAGCGACTGTGGCTTGGCTGTAGGGTGGTGTTTTCCTTTGAACTCCCCCTCAGCTGGCTGTTCAGCCAGTTTTACCTTACATGGATCTTCTCTGTAGTGCATAGTGATTCATGTAGTAAAGGGTCTCTTGCCACACCTGTGGGTCAACCCCTCTTCTAAAATCAGTTACATGACAGAACAAGATGTGTCTTTAGTGTTAGATCATGGTCTGTGCACAGACCATGAGTGTCACAGGGAGAGGACTGGGTGAGAAAATGTGAGAGGATGAGCAATCCAAGCAGTTCTAAGATGTAGCCTTCATTCCATTCAACCCCTGCTGCACTACCAGGAGGCTAAGAGCTGTATGCAGCTCCACTGAAAAAATGTTGTTTGTAATTAGCAGCCAGGCTAACGAAAAGCCAGGCTAAATAAAAGATGGCAAATGGGCTCTGAGCTCTAAAAAGACCTGGCATTGTTAAAAACAAATGCATTCAAATAAACAGCAAAGCACAATCTCTACATGTTCATGCTCACCACTTCCATCAAACCTGCTGGAATACACACTCTGCAGAAATAACTCAGTTCATTTCTGCAGACCCCAGTGCCTGACAAACAGGGGTGACACTGAAAACTCTCTGCTTGTTGGTCTGGTAGTAATGAAGCTCACCCGCAAACTGAACACCAGGAAAAAGAGTTTGGTGTTTATCTCTACCCAAATCCTTCTGGGTTAAAGCAGGGTAGAAATATACCAAGACAAGGAACTGTCATTTCTTCCCTGACTGTCATCACCCTTCTCTGCTACCCCAGGGTGACAGTAGCCCTAGATGCTGGTTTAGCTAGGCTGTAAGTTTAGAGTGCAGTCTAGTTTGGAGATTCAAGCAAGGGATGTCTGCAAAAGTTGTTGTTTCTATGCAGATGGAAGTAATACAAGTAAAGCAGAGAAAAATCTATAAGGCAGTGGCAAGAAGGTTTTGGGGAGTTTCAAGGTTGTTTTCCAGTTGTTCACTACAGCTACATTTCAGAAGATGTCAGAGTTTACCCCGAAAGTTTGCAAGGTCTGTACAAGTGACCTCTGCTGCTCAGCTTATTGAAAATGAAAACGATGGAACAAAACACATGGAAAACAAAGAACACTAACGAGGAAGATCAAGCAACTCAGGAAAACGACAAAAAGGAAGGCAAAACAGAATGTTCTATTACTCAGGTGGCTGAGCAGGCTGCTGAACTCTGGCCCGGCGATGCCGCACATCAGAGCCCAGCCGAGTGGGTTTCCTGCTTTGCATTGTTCCATGAATCCCAAAGCAGCTGCTGTGCCACGGGAGTCACGAAAGCTTCACTCAGCCTATTGTGTGCTTTGGACCCTTTGGCAATAAATATTAATGCCAGGACCACCAGTCTGTCCCATGGCCAGTAGTTTATACTGATACGGCAGTTTCACCTTAGAGCTTTAACCCTTAAGGTGCTGTAGGAAGGGTGATGTTACACTATGAAGGGAGCACATTGGCACACATGAAATTACTGACTGGAGGATGAGAAGCTCCCCGGGAGGAAACGCATGTCTCAGCTTAGCCCGATTTCAAGACAGCAAGCTGGACATGTGGGATTAGATTCGAAGAGGAATTGTGCTCCAAATCTTGGCGCTGCTGAAGCGATTAGGTGGGAGGGAGGTATCAAACAGTTGTATTCAGGGTCACCAGACTCAGTCCTTCTATTTCTTTTCTTAAAACATACGCAGCAAGCATTCCACTTCACTTGACTAGAAGCATACATTTTGCTCAGAGGGAATAATCCTGAAGGACAGAAGAAACAAACACACACGAGAAGGGAGGTGCTTTCCCTGTTACAGATGTCTGCATGAGGAGCTGCTGTCCGCCTTACAGAGACCACACGCACTGGAAATTCACACCATACAGATAACTAACTATGCTTACAGGCTGACTTCAGCCTTTGCATTCCTACTGCTTCCCCGTTTCTGAGAATGTATTCCTAATGGGTAGTTTTCTTGAGCTATACTGCTATAACAGTGCAAACACCTCATGTAATTGATAAAACCAGTTCAGGAGGCTTTTTCCCTATAATTTGTGTCAAAAGATATTCAAGAATCACAACCTGGCTTTGTTACTGATCCCACAGGGAATACTGATTCCATAGGGTATGCAAGCTACATGTGACTAACCCGACTCCCATAGCTGCATTTGCAGTGGGATCCCTTTCTCTCGTAAAGAGCCACAAAACAAATAAACTCAATGCCAGGAGACTAAAAACAAAGGCTACAAGGCATTGTAGTTCCCCCAGCAATAAATGCCCCAACCTTAGGAGACTTGACAGCAGCCCCAGGTGCTGTTTTCTTTGCCCAATTACACTGCTCAAATTGACAAAATGCTTTAGGAAAGGGTAGCAATTATTTTTAGAACTGCTGCAACCTGGGGGAAAGCTTGATTAACTTAATCAGGAGCACCGCAATCGAAGTTGTGATGCATGCTCTGCTCGTTCAACGCACACATTCGCAGACAGATTTCCCCTTGGAGTCCATACACTGGGAAACTGAGTCACGTGAGAGTCTTCATGCAACAGTCACAGTGACACTGACTGCTTTCCTTTTTGCCTGAGAATTGTAAGCAACTCTGGTTTGCTAACAGTGAGGTCCAGCGGTGTTGGGACCGCACGACAGACAGAATGATCCAACACGTGACTTACACACGAGTGTGCGCTACACTCCTGAACTCACACCGCTGTCTCACTGCTTCAGCAGTGCTTTTGGGCCCAGTTCCTGGTATTTTTTCTATTATTCCTTCCTGATTGCAACAACAATTCAACCAGTAAATCACTTATCCTTAAAACCTGAAAGAATTCGTAGCGTATCAACGGTTCATGCCAAGCAGTAAGAACAAAGCTACCCCTGGAAACGGTACTGCTAGAGGCACAGTTTTGGAAGTCATTCCTAAAACCAGGCAACGTGAGAAGGCTAACAGCAGCACCAGCTTAGTGGTCATTGCAAGGCTTCAAATTTACATCACAGCTCTAATATTTCACAACATAGACAGGGTTCAAACGCTTCTGAGATTCAAAAGGGATAAACGACACTCTCCTTAGGACTGGTGTGGTACGAGAAGCATTAAATCACTGAGTGAAGCTGATGTTTGTACTGGGGGGGGATGAATTATGCTTCTTGAGCCTTGATCAAACCGGTAGGACTGCTAGAGAGCGTTTCTGGTTAATTTTGTGTGCTTTCTATGAATGGAATTCTCCTTAATTTGAGGACATGCTACACCTGGTAAACAAAATGTTCCACCCCCTTCCCCCCCAAAAAAAAGAAAAGCCAGAATCACTGAATCATTGAGGCTGGAATAGTCCTCTGAGCTCATCCAGCCCAGCCTATGACCTGACATTACCACATCTGCTAGACCATGGCATTTAAACCCACACCCAGTCTGTCCTAAACACCTCCAGGGATGGGGACTCCATCACCACCCTGGGCAGTCCATTCCGATGTCTGATCATAAGTTTGAGAGATGCTGATCCACAGTTTTGCCACAAACCCCATCCTCCATTCACAGCCCTGTAAAAGAAATGATCCCTGGCTCCATAAAATGTGCCAGTCTCTGGATGGGAGACAATTCATCCCTGTCCTCTTCACCTGCATTTCTAAGTGCTGGATAAAGAGAGGCATTCTGATATTCCTCCTAGCCCTGCCGTGTAATCAAACCCTTCTGCTCTGCATACTCTATCATCACCTTCTAATGACTGGAGAGTCACAGTCAAACCTCACAAAACTCATCAACTATAACGAACCACACTCTTCCTTACAGCAAAGCAGGATGCATCGGGCTCCTGTGGTTTAGCTATAATATCAACACAAACGGTCCTTGCTGATGTGCATCCTCATTCAGCAATACTTCTTTAAATTCAGAGGCAACTGGACTGAAATGAACTCAATAACTCTACAAATCATCTCAATGAGTGCCTGCACAAAGGCACGGAATGTTATGTTGACTTGAGCAAGTGTCACCCACAATGGCAGGCTGCTATGCAGAGTTTATTTAGTGGGTGCCTCATGATCACATCAGCCAGAGCATCACAATGCTGGAAGCAATCACTAATTATGATACACAAGATTCCAAAGTAAAAGCAATTTGAACTGCACAGAGAAGGATAAAACAAGCTCATAAACAAAGAGCCTTTCTAAAAATATTCCAGTAAGAATTATGATGTGACTTTCGTTGTCCCCTCCTCCAAAGATATGATTTTTGTGTCCATGAAGGACATTTCAAGTCACAAAATGATGAGTGGGTGATAAAAATAGACCAGGATGCAAATAATGCATTTGAATCCCTGATGACAGCCAAATGTTTCATTGTAAAGCTGTCATCTAGAATTTTGAATAATTGCTAAAAATTGAGTTGCTTTTATTTTTAATCACATAAGCCTGAGAGTATGAGGAATTTATTTTATGTGTCGCTAGGAGAATTCTAAACTCTTCTTCTAGAAGAAAAAAAACAAACCATAAAAACACAACACAGAAGATGCAAAAGGTTGAGCTCTTTACTCCTGATGTTCCTGATGTACACCAAAACCTTTAACTTTGCGTGGGGTTGGTCTGGGAATCTGCAGGTTGTCAACCCCTACATCTTTGTTTGCAGGGTGCCAGCATCTGACTCGGTGGCAGTAACTTCCTAACTCCATGAACTCAGTCCTCAGAGCACGTCTGTCTGTGCCCTAAGCCTATCAGGGAGAGTAAAGCATTTATTGTCTGTAATTTACAGGCCAGGCAGTGGCTATAAAGGCTGTGCAAGGCCATGATAAACCTAAGCTTCTTGGAACATTAACAGATTTTAATTTAAAATAATAAACAATAATATTTATTTCCCAGTGAATTTTACTTGTCGTGTGATGACATCTGCTTAGTTTCAGGCTATTTGGACTGACTATCCAAGTTGTGACTACTGGGCATGCTTTTAAGATGCACTCAACATGAAAACTACATTAGGTTCTGTAATGCATCTTTCCCATAGAATCACAGAGGATTAGGGACTGGAAGGCACTTGTAGAGATGATCTCATCCAACCCCTGGCCAGAGCAGGATCACCTAGGCCAGGTCACACAGGACTGCAACCAGGTGGGTTTTGAATCTGGTCCTGCTTGGACCATTAGATGAGATATTTCAACATCTTATCCAGTTTGTTATCACCAGCATTTATAACCAACCCATTTCAACCAACATTTACAGGCAAAGTCAGAAAGCAAGACTAGGTTCATCAGTGACAAAGGGATAGACCCTAGGCCTTGGCTAAGGCAGATGAAGATAATGGATGCAAGCTGGATGAGGTGGTTGGGTCACCATCCCTGGAGGTGTTCAGGGTCAGGCTGGATGCAGTGCTGAGTGGCATGAGCTAGATGGCAGATGTTAGGGCTACTGGGTTGGTTTGAGGTTGGACTGGATGATCTTGAAGGTCTTTTCCAGCCTCATCAGCACTGTGAGACTGTGAGTAAGCAGAGCTAGGTGAACAGACAAAATGCTAATGTTAGCTATTGTATGGGGTACCTGTCTTAACTGAATTGTGTAACTTCCAAATACGGTAACAACCAAAGGAAGGCTTTATTGAAGAATATCATGTAGGATATAAACCCAACTATTCTGTAGAATAACGGGCTTCTGATTCACCCCAATCAGCTGTCCCTGCTTCATCAAAACCATCACGTAACAACTACATCAGAAAACCAGAGAACAAAGGAATTATGGACAGAGAGGAACTCTATAGTGAATAAACAATACAGATTAGTTTTCTCTCAATATTAAAGCATCTTATAGAAGAAACTGAACAGCTGAATGCACCTTTTTCTGCAAGCAGTTCCAGCAGAAAAGCCTACTGTCCTGCCCTCTCGATCTTACAATGGGAAAATTCCGGTTACTGTTCTACCAGAAAATTTGACCACGTTTCTAAATACACTCCAGTAAGATTATCCCTCATTTTCACTCCCATCCACAGCCGATGCATTTGCTGCAGACTTTCAACTGCCTTTAGTAGTCCAGCTTCATTCACTTTGATAGCCAAACAAACCGAAGTCATGGTGGGACACGGGTGTTATGATTTAACTGCAATTACTGAAACAGGTAGGACAGCTGCCAAGACTGGAATGCCTTCACGGCCAGCTAGGTATCGTCTAGAAGGGACAGACCAAAAAGGAGAGGTGTTGTTGCTCTTTTTGGGCGAGAACAACTGAAGTGCAGTGAGTTTTTCCCCAGGAGGGTGGTTAGAGTTAAAACAGGTTGAGAGTTTGTGGGCGAGAGTGAAGGGACCTGTGAAAGGGAGCGCATGCAAATAGATTCTAATGAAAATTAGAAGGGCTAATCAATGGGCACCTGCTACAGCAAGCACAGAGCTGATTGTCATTAGGATCTGGAGCTGCATGGCCACAAAACGCACGCAGTTACCTGGCAATTCATTAGCCGTAACTAATGCAAACGGGATTAATGCCACAAGAGTAATCATTTGGTACAGGTGCCGCTGTGACAGCGTGACCCGCAGTCAGCAATGCATCAGGCTTGATGAGCTCTACGGCTAGTGGAAAGGAGACCACACTTGCAAGTATCCCACGGGAATAGGCCACAGGGAGACTGAATGCTGCCCCAGAATTAACCAGCAAAGCCTCCCGAATTTCTGCTAGGCAGACGTTCACTGATGGAAGCATGCTTTTAGGGAAATTGCAGATGAATTACAGCCCTGTATTAGCTGTATTTACAGGGGAGCAACGACAAGGCAGGGTAAGGCCAGGCGCGAGTTTGACCCACTGACCCTTGACGCGTTCTGTTGTGTCATTGGGACCCACTTGTAAATCAGAGCCGTGCATCTAGATCGGTTCATGTGCAGGCTGAAAGCACTAAGTGTTGAGGTGGTGTCTGAACAAAATCCTGACACTGAAGATTTTCACAACATCCCCAGATTTATTTTATCTGAACTTTCACTACACGGTGCAAAGTCTTCCTTTCTATTCAAAGCTTTGGCAGCACACAAAACTGGGCACCACACGAGAGACACTGAGCACCTCCATCTCCTACTCATTTCACTCAGAAAGGAGGGCACGCACCAACTCAGTAGACCCAAGAAAATGTTCCTGCATAAAAGAAAATGAATTTTCTAGCACATTTAGTTCCAGGGGTATCACAATAGCTTTTCCTCCCATGGCATGATTCCTAGCTAAATTACGCTGTGATTATTCTATTTCAGTTTCTGCACTGAATACGCAGTTTAATTGCTCAAAGAGAAACAGTTTGCTATTGAGTGCAGGAAAAAAGAGAAATGAGAGTAATTTTTGGCTGAGTCTGTCCTGCTGCTGCGAAGCTATAGGCTACAATTTTCAATGTCCAGCTTAGAGAAAAAATACCTGGTTCCTGCCCTAGTCGCAACAGGGAGAGACTAAATGCACTGAAGAAATGAAATGTTCCCTCCTACTCGGAGTAAATGTGTTGTAATAGGTTAACTCTCTAGTAGTACTGGCGATACGTTAATAGAACGACACTGCAACCAAGGCGATTCTGGGGCCAGCTGATAGACTTGGCTTTTCTTCCCCCTCAGTAAGGACTCCTCTGTGTAAATTCTACTTAGTGATCTTTGGGGAAACTTTAGCATCTCTACAGAGTCAGTTTCTGAGTCCACATGCGGATAGCCAGGCTGTGTTACTCGTGACCTCACAATAGCACATGCTTTTGCTGACAAAATAACCTCAATATGGCACATCCTTTGGGGAAGAATACGACCTTCCTCTGAGCATGCTAGTCTGCAACGACACGGTCACGTCCGTCAAACTGCTGGGACAGTCAGTTGGCTCATTTTGTAATAGTGGTAGCACAGCAGAGAGCCTTCCAAACAGAGGGATGGAAGACTGGTTCTATGTGAGTAAGTGCTAACATTCCTACTGTAAGAAAACGTGTACAACCTCTACACGTCACCAGTCTGGATGTAAGTGGCAGGCAGAACCCCTAAAGTAGATAGGGTTGTATTTCCCATGTGAATTGGAGGCATTTGCTTTCCAGTCAGTAAGAAATGCACATTCCGCATGAATGATGGGTGTTCCACCCACTTCACACAGTCTCAAGCAAATGCTCCCTGACTGCATCATGGCAATTAAAACAGAAGAGGGTTACCATGCTGGGGAACAGGCTCTCTTTTGTAAGAGAGAATGCAGAATTCCTTTTATCATTTTTTTCCCCAGCTTCTGGGACCAAAACGGGTAAAGTGGAAAGATGAAGCCTGTCGTGTAAAGACCCAGAAGAGCCTTCTGCGCTATTGCTGTTTCTATTTTCAAGATTTATGCCTCTAAATATAAGCTGGCTAATATTTTCCTCCTCAAATGATAAATCCACAGCCTGCTTGGCATGGGACACCGATTCACAGCTGTATTCAAGATGCTGTTAACTGCAGAACAGCAGCTCTAGCTGCCTTCTGCATGCTGTCAAGAAACCACTGCCAACCCCTCTCTCTAAACAACCCCTCCTAATGACATCAGTGTGCTCGCAGATATTCGGACATAGCAGCAGAAGGAACAATTAAAGGCAAACTGTGCCAAGTTTTACTTTCAGTTAGCAGGGTTAAGGTGCTTCTGTGCCAGGTTCCACAGCCCCCTTTTGTTCTTCACATGGATTCAGGTGAGCACAATCTAAACCGCTTATGTGCACTGGAATGGAACTAATCACCTGACTGTCTCCACCACAAACAGCGTTTCCTTCGTCAGCTTCCTCCACACTCTGTTCTCTACCACCACTAGGAGATAATTTACCAAACCCTCTCTGTAAATGCACGCTTCATAGAAGCAGCAACACCAACTCCAGCTGAAAGAGGTTTTCTTTAAAAGGAATTACAGATTTTAGAACACAAAGCACCATTCTGATTGCCAAACAGAACACAAGTCAGCACAGCTGTTCGTACTGTTGTTCCCTACTTCTGCAGGCTACACCTTTCTGTGTACGGGTCCCCAGAGTGGAAGAGCCACCCCATGCGATATCAGCGTCCCAGCCCTCCACCCCCAACTCCCTGCAGCTTTGGCAAAATCTTGAGACTCGACGGAGTTCAGCCACAGGTTGAACTAGCGTAGGGCCCTACGAGGTCCCTGGGATTTGAAAGGTAATATATTCTGGCATATTTAAGAGCCAGCAGTGTGTGTTTTAAGAGCATCGTGCACTTCCCTGAAGACCCACAGAGCATGTATTGTTAACCATGTGGAAAATTACAGAAGTGCTGTGACTTCTGCAATTCCCTTTTGTTTCCCTGCCAAACGCAGCGGCGTCCTGTGGGAGCAGCCAGTGCTGTCGCTGCTCTCCGCGTGCTTCATGTCAACAAGCAGATTTCCTTACACAAGACACCAAGGAGGCTAAAGCTGCATCCAGCTGAGAGGAAAAGAACTCTAGTAAATGAATGAACATTTGCCAATACCTGATCTATACAAATGGGCTCCAAACCTTTGAAGTCCTCTTGAATGAGTGTCTGGGGGGACTCCAGGCATCACAAGCTCGCTTTATTTTGATGTGGACACATACAGCATCAACACGGGGATTAAATCTGGAAGAGGCACAGTTTCTAGACTGACCTTATGGGAAAAAACCCAGACTCAGAGTACGCTGGGGTAGCACAGAATGATCACCTACCCTGCGGAGTGAGAAAGCCCCACTGATCCCATCTCTGTCACCACCAGCAATGGTAGGCATCCCCTGGCTTACCTCAGCAGCAGTTTAGAAGCATGTGCCAATTAATAGCTAATTCATGGAACCTCAGGATAAGGGCCTAACGAGAGAAGTTTACCATCTACAGTTGTGTTAAACAGAGAGAGAGCTGCGACATTGTCCACTGGGAATGACAAATTTTAAAGCTTGTAAATTAGAGAGCAGACTAAAATGATAAGCAACAGGAGGTTTACGTTTTGTGTCTCACAGAAAGCTTAGCCAAGTGGAGCTCTGAACCACAAGGTGAAAAGCGTCACCATCACCACAGCATCACAGAGCGTGTGTTTCTTGTGAGCTTTTGAGGTTTTTGCCATTTGGCCCCAGCTGAGTAATCACAGAAAACAAACTGCCAGTGTCAGAGCTTTTGTTGGGATGCTTGGGATGAGTTTTTTAAAACATAAAATCTACCCAAACATGACTGCATGATGTTTTTTTCCCCCCTCTCCTTCCTTTCTGAGTTTGGCAGGGAGATTTTTGGAAGTTCAGCATTCCCCTCAGCCTGCAGGAGGGATATTTTTGTGGATTACCCTGTCCAGTTTCTGCTAGGCAGTGCATTCTGTGTATAAGAGCAGGTGAAAGCCCCAGGGGCAGCTACCCCAGGATCAGCCCCGGATCCCAGGGACCCCCCTCAGCAGCCTGTACACCATTCCGCCTGGGTGGGATGTGAAGAGCTGGATAGTGTGTTAGGAAAGTACTCTGCCCCCATGGCTTGGGGGCTCTCCTCTGATCACACCCAGACCCCCAGTCAGGTTCTAGAGTGCTTGAGGGAGGCTGCTGCGCTAAACCACAGGAGACTCTGCTAATGCAGGAGTGCTGGACTCCAGCAGATGCCTGCTGTGCCATGGTCCTCCAGCGCCATCTGCCATCAGGGAAAGGGGTGCAGCAGAGAAACCCGGGGACATAACAGTCCCACTCCGCAAGGGAGTCACCCCAGCCAGCAGAAGTCACCCCTCTCCCAATGTGGAAGTGCCAAACCAACCCGGTATACCCCGCTGATGCCAATGGACAGCCAATGCTTTCTCAAGCAGTGGAGGAAATGGAACCCAAGACCATCACGTAACCCGTACCCTTGGAGACACGGCGAGGGGCTCACAGAGAGTGGACGCAGCAGTACTGCTCTGGCTGCCCTGCAGTTGGGACACCCCTAGGGATGGCACCATCCTAAATGGCACAGAAGCAAGACACCTGGGACACCTGTTCTGAGATCCAGGCATCAGCTAGGGGTGTGAGGGCACAAGAACCTCTCAGCCTCTGGAGATGCCTCCTGGCAAGCTTCAGAGAAAGGTGTCTCTGTGAACAGTACCTGCAAATGCAACAGGGCCCCTGGAAGACCATGGAACAAGGAACCCAGCGACTCTCAGAGCTCTCTGTGCTCCACATACCGCTCCCTTACAACAGCCCAGGCTCCAGAATATACTGGATATAATAGCAGTTGTGATCAGGTATCAGGAAGGGATTAACTGGAAGTTTGCATTGGACAGGTGAGTACAGCCCAACTAATTAAAAAAAAGAAAGTAGAGGGAATTGATGATCAATTAATTGAAAAATAATATAGTGACTACAATAAAACAGTTTACTGAACTCAAGATGAGTTGTAGGGCTGCACTGATGGGCTGTATCTGGCTAGAATGATGTGGTTAAATTCAGTTCCTCAATCGATGGGTACACACAGGTCACACAGAGAGTTCTCTGTTTGCAGCTCCACGTTTCTTTGCTTGAGGACAAGGACAGTGATATTTTAGAGGAGTAAATCCTCTAGCAAGAGAAAAATAAACTAGATTATCTCCCTCTCTCTGAGAAATTACGATTATCAATTATTCATACAATGATTAGTCAAGAAGAGTAACTTCTTTCTAGTCACAGTTTCCTGTTAAATAGTTATTTTCAATTCTCTGCTTATTTTAAACTGTCATTTTCCTATTAAAGTGTTATTCTTGTGGCATTTATTTTTGTATTCAAAATAACTACCCTCTGTGCTCTATTATTTTCAACCAAAATCAGAGGGAAGACCATGAAGTTCATAGGTTCCCGATACTCAAAAGTAAGAGCCTAAGTTTTAAGGAGAGGAGTGGGTAATGTCCTGTCTCAAAGGTCACATCCTTAAGTTGAAGATAAAAGGAGTTTGTGGTTGTATAAAGAAGATACTGCACAACTGACTCAGTACACTCCAATCATCCTAGTCTGAATTCAACATCTTCTGAATTCAATGTCTTAAGAATATCTTCTTCTTAAGGGCTAAAAGCTTTGGAGCCATTTTGATAGGGCCACTCACATACCACACAGATCTACGTTACCCCAGAGTATGTACAGGGTCACATTCCCTCAAACACATCACCTGAGAGGTTGTCATAGAGGTGCAAGTAAATGAAGGAACAGCAAGCAGTACCTGAGATAGGGCAGTCTTCCGTTCTCCAGGCTCCCTGCGTGGTCTGGAAAGACAGTCACTACTCTGTGGTCTGGTGTTAGCAGTACAGACAGAAGCAAAGGGTACGGAAGGCAAGTACCCCTGCCTTCTCTGCTTCCTCTGTGACCAGGGCACCCACTTTATTCAGCAGCAGCCCTACGTTTCCTTTCATTCTCCTTTGATCGCTGATGTACTTGAAAAATCTCTCCTTATCCCTGACCGCCCTTGCCAGGTTTAATCCCAAGGAGGCCTTAGTTTTCCTCATCTTGTCTTTGCATCCTCTGACACCTTCGTGTCCTCCTCTCAAGAGGTAAGTCCCATCTAAGCATTATAACCTGTCTTCTGAAGGCAGAACGGTTTAGCATGGTGTACTGCTAGCCTTCTGCTTCTTTCTCTGCCTCTCCATTTGGCTTCCCAGGTAGAATGCAGGAGGCATACTTAAAGCAAACTGGCATCATGATTAATAAGGACATCACAGTGAGACGCATAAAACTGCCCCGTCTCCTTCATCCCCTCTTTTGGTGCAGTGATTAACCTTTGAGTTTATGAGCAGTTTTGTACTTGTCTCAGATAAAGTGTTTTATGTCTTTTTACCTCCTGGGCAACTTGAATTAAACTCATCAGGTCCGGGGAGAGAGCGGTCCCTAACAACTGCTCCCTCAGAAATTGCATCTCCCTCCTTGCCCCCTTATCAGAGCATTCCTTGCACAAAACAGAGGGAAACATCAAGACAAGAGACACCTTGTTAAGGTCACATTCCACCTTCCCGTGGATCGTTTACCCATAATCGATTCCCAGCCCCTCCTAGAGACAAATTGCCAAGCAAAATGAGCCCTGAAAATATGAATAAAATATCCCCATTGCTGCCTATCTGGAAACTGCTCTGCCTTCACTGAAGCTGCTCTGGCAGTCTGCTTGCTGACGAATAGTCAGTGGCTTCCAACGCAGAAACAGCACAAGGAAAAGTTGGCATTTTGGCCAAAAGGTCCCTCTCTGACAGCACGGCAAGACCTCTGCTTTCAGTAGCAGAGCCAAAAATAGGGAGAGAAGGCAGGGAGATTCAGGAGGCGGCAGCAGGCAGGCACCTGGAGCCTGACCAAGCGACTGTTTTTGAAGTGGCATGCTTTGTGTGCTTGGAAACTGGTTTATCATCGCTTGAGGAAAGCTGCTGAGCCTCCCCCTCACACCTACCTGCGGCACCATACCGAGAGGGAGTGAATCACTGGGAGCACATCTCCCAGGCAAGGTGAAGGAGCAGCTGAGGATCACGTTTGAACTGGCTGGGAACCCCCAGTCATTTAGGAAAAATAAAGTAATACTGGGGAGAACAACCTCCAGGTCAAGCTGTAAACACGGTTACCAGACTTGTGTTGTCTTTCCTGCCTACGCCTTCTCCTGTCACTTAAACCCCAGGATTCCTCCAGCAGCAGCAGCATTCCTAAAGAGCAGACAGTGGTGCTAACCCAGCAGAGTGTACCCCAATCCATACTGCTTTCATGACATTGCCTGCACACAGGTTGTGCAGGTGGCAAACTGGTTCTGGAGAGACATTCCTCAGTCTAGGGCTCCTATCCTGAACCAGTGTCAAGAAAGAGGATGCAAATACCTTCTGCTTCTCTGTTTAGATCCCTCCTGTGTTTTATGTAAAGAGCGGAGCAAGCGCTCCTTATAGACGTGGAGGAGAGGGCAGGGGAAAAGGGAGAGAAAGGGAATGGCCTCAAAACCTGTGCCAGGGGAGTTAGACACCGGGAAGAACTGAACTGAAAGGGTCCTCAGGCCTTGGAAGGGGCTGTCCAAGGATGGCGGTGTGTAAAGGTTCCTCCAGGGTATAGAGGGGCTGAAGAAGCCCTTCCTCAGATTCCGTAGTGTGCAAACTCCCATCTTAAAATTGGCACTCTCACTCAGAGTATCTGCAATAAAAACCAGATGGACCTTGGTGAAGTCATTTGGAAGAGAACGATGTGGAGACAAGGAGGGGGGGGGTTGTGGATGTGGAGAACACCTGCTTCATTTCCTTCAGCACTCTCAGGATACTTCCATCTGCACTGAAAAGAAGGGGAGAGGGAAGAGAAAAAGCAGAGGCTTTGTTTGCCCTAGTGCAGGCAGCAGCCTCGTGTTTCAGTTTGCTGTGGAGAGAAGCATGGTCTCTGCACTGCTGCCTGCTGCTTCTGGCAGAAGCAGAAAGTGTAAGCTGTACAGGCTGCACTTTATTTTCCCTGGAGCACAACCATTTAGATGTAAACTTCTACATCTTCATCGCAGGACAGTCATCAATCGGAGAAACCTCAGGTCAGAACAGGAGGAAAGAATGAAATGGACGAGTGTCCTTTTCAGGTTCCCTGGGGGAAAGCTCCAGCGCAGTCCTCCTGGGTTCTGCACCGACGGACTGCAGGCAGCATTCCTTCACGTGCTCCCAGTTGGTGAATCCGGTCCAGCTTCTGTTCTTTCCAAACAGATCAAGGTGCCTGTTCTGTATCGATCGCATCGAGAGGATGACTGGAATGCTAGGGAGGAGCATATGCAGATAGGGAGGGAAAGGTGAGAGTGAGATGGAAATAAAAGCCAAAAACCCCCCCAAAAAAATAGAGAACTTAAACCCACGACTACCAACAAAGCAATAGCACTGGGAGAGCTGCACAGAGCAAAGCAGCACAATAAGGACAGTTCAAAACCACTTCAAGGTGTAATGGGCAGCTGTAGTGTTTGATTAGAGAGCATGATGAAAGAGTTTATCATTCATGTGGTCTCCCACCTAAAGTTATGAAGTTCCACAGTTGGAAGAGAGCCAGCTGCATCCTGGGCTTCATCAAAAGCCTTGTGGTCAGCAACATACAACTGCTGTCGTTCTACTCTGCTCTGGCGAGACCTCCCCTGCACTACTGCAATCCAGCTCTGGAGTCCTCAGCACAAGACGTGCAGCTGCTGAAGCAGATCCAGGGGGGAGCAACAAACGTGATCAGAGGCCTGAATCAGTGGTCAAGAGAACTTGGGTTGTTTAGGGTACAGAAGGCAGCAACTTTGGGCAGACCCTGTTGTGCCTATTCCGTTCTGTTAAGACAAGTGGGAACCATCTTTGCAGCGAGGCATGATGTGACAGGACTAGGAATAACAGATTAAAATAAAGAAGGGTAGATTTAGGCAAGATACAAGGAAGAGATGTTTTACACTGAGAGCGAAAAAGCAATGCAAGTTTCCCCAAAAGAACTCGATGCCCCACTAGATGCAAGCTCAGGTTGCAAGGGCCTCTGGAAAGACTGATCTGGTTGGAGATGTCCCCTTCTATGCCAGGAAGCTCGGGCTAGATGACCTTTGAAGGTCTTTTCCAACCCAAAGCATTCCATAATTCTATAATTGATTCCATTATTTTAATGAAGTAGAGTTTAAGAAGATGAACAGGAATAATGAAAATCACTTCCCTGTGAATATAAATCACAACTCACCACGTATTTCAAAGTTAGCCAGTTCCTGCTCTCTGCATAGGCTGATTAATTTGAGCTATGGCTACGTCCTACAACAAAGCAGCCTTCTGCTTAAGGAAGATAAAACTTAGAGAAGTAGGAAATGAAAGGGAAAGGAAAGTTCTCTTTACAAGGGCATACAAATTTGCTCCCATTTTTTTCTCCCATATTTAAGAGAAACTTACTTTACGACTAATAAAAAACACATATGTGAAATTTAGAGGGGTTTGCCCAGCATTAGAATAATAAAAACAATAGCAGCAGTAAAGCAGCTCTTCCTGATGTCCAACCTATCATCCTCTCATTGAATGTCCACTGTTCCAAAACAGGAACTAGACTTTTATTGAAGCACAGCCCTCTAACAGTGTTCTGTACATTTATCCACTTCTTTCCCCTCACAAAGCTGATCAGTGGACATCAGCTGACACAGTTGAAGTGGTTTGCTAGGAAATATTCCTACGGTGTGCAGCCAGCTGGTTCTATAAATAAGTACAACTTAAAAAAATAAGAGCTTTCACTAAACCAATACATCCAGTAAATCTAAATCTGTTCCCCTCGTTGGAGTTTCCTCCGTTCAAAGCGTTTCTACGGCATACGCAGCGCTAGATGATTAATACATCACCCTCACAGTATGAGATTTATAAATTTAGTGTGAAATACATTAAAAATATAGAACATGCCTGCCTCAACTTAACCTCCTCCTTTAACATTCCTCCATATGGCTGATGAATCACTAGATCTGGTGCAAGGATTGCGAAGTACTGACACATTCCATGCCAAAAATGGAACTCATAGCAGGTGAAATTTGAGGAAAGGTGAGGAAACAGTTAAATCACGGTGTGCACAGAGCACCTCACTGCAAACTTCTTGTTTAAAAAAGTAACACACAGGTGAATTGACTGCGGAGCTTAAGGAATTTAACGTTTGCATCAGGATGCCAAGGGCTGTGGAACTCTGAGTCTGATCACAGGGGTAATGAATCACCGGCGCACTCCTCTGTGCACACCACTGGATATGCTGCTGGGCAGACCTGGCTTGAACACAGGGGTTTCTTAGCCCGAGGCACAGGAAGGGTGTTGTGGCCACTTGTGAGCTTTGACTTGCCATTCCAAGCCAAGTTTTTATGACTCCGCAAACAGGAACAAAGGGTCTGAAGCTCCCAGTTTCTGGCTTCTCCTTCTTGCCTTCACTTTTCCCCTATGTTTATAAAGAATACCTGGCACCGGACAGACGCAGCAGCCTTCTTGCCCTGGGAACGTGGTGAACAGGGAGAGAGAACTGTACTTCAAACAAGGAAGGTTTCATCCGAATTCCATCGTTTGCTGACATGGAAGGAGTTCCTCCCTCATTCATGGCCACAGGAGTGGGCACACCAAAGGTAAAGGATTGGCTCAGAAGCACATGGAACTGGACTTGAAAGTGCCCACTGATGCTGAGTGGACTTCACGTTTCCACAAGGAACACCTTGTTAATCACCTAAAGGTGATTAATGTCTGCTGTTTGACCTGACAGAGGCAGAACTTTCTGTAATTAGGACCCTTCCCCTGGGACTCAACTCAGATGCCTCAATGACACTGGGCTCACACCCCTCCATCAAGACGTGTGGCACAAGTTTACTTTGGGCTATTCCTAACCTTGTGAGAGTGTTGATGTGATTGTAAGCAGAGATGTTCTCCAGGGAAAAAATAACCCAATCTGACATAATTCATTGGTGCCTGGTTATTGCACAATTGTTTCAAACTATTAAGCTACTGCTTTCAATTTCCATTCACTTTAAAAGACAGCACTTATGATTTCAATAGAACAAACAGCTGCACCTGCTCCTACAGCAAACCTGAGTTTTGCATGAAGCACACTGAACATCTTGAGCCTAAGTAGTACAGAGCATTGTGCATGAACACTTAAACAGTGACAGATCTAACCTGGCAAAGGGCAACAGGACAAACTCCACAGCAAGTACCTGAAAGCAGATATATTTTTACTGCCCTGGGAAAAAGACATGAGGTGTTTGAAGCAATGTCTCCACACTGAGGAGAATTCTGTGTTTCAGAACACCTGCCTTTAATAGACTTCATCGCCTTTCATGACACCTGCCACCTTATCAGTGATAAGCTGAACTTCACAGAATTATCTGGAACCTTAAATGAGGTTTCACACCTTAATGCAGACCCTATCCATATCCTCCTTGGGTGTCTCCGCTGATGCTGGAGAGAAAAATGACTTCATTTCTTTCTAAGATGAATGTGGAAAATTAATCACATTGAACCTGCTTTTGGATGTCTTTGTATTTAAGCTGTGAGCAGGACAGATCCAGCAAAGTGCAAATTAAGCCTGTATTTAGAGACTTTTGCCTTTCCTCTTGGTGTGCAACGCTAGTTTGATGATTTATTACTCCTCTTGAGTATGAGAGATGTAGTTCACCGTTTTCTTCAGTGCAAACGGATGGAAGTAACAATACCTAAAAGTCAACTTTCTTTGAAAGCTGAAAAGCCAAGAGGAAAACATATGCTGCCATGTGGTGTGAGAGCCTGAGCTCAAGGGGAGTGTTGCACCACCTGTAGCAGAGGACCACGAGGACGTCATCAGTAGCAGAAACTGATGAAGCAGCTGACATAACATTCCCTGGATCGGGATAAACGTAGATGGATGCTCCAAAGGAGAGTTTAGATTTGTGACCCTAAGATCTGTTTTATTACACTGACAAGGGTGACCTTTAAAATAATGCAGTTGGTATTTCAAAAAGAGAGAGAACTCTTTATAACCTGAATTTATTGCCTATAAAATCCTTTCCCCAACCAGAAGCTTGACTGCCATCAGAATGCCCACCGAAATGACACCGTTCACCTGCGATCAATGCCATGTGTCAGTAAACCCTCATCGTGGCCAAACCCACGTTCAAAGTCAGTGGTGCTGGCTGTAAAGTCTGCATGGAGATTAACATCCGTGGTGCTCAGCACATACGAGTAAGCAGATGGCTACAGAATTATTTTTAAAATCCAGACTTCTGCTGACAAAATCTAGAATAGCTGGGGTTTGGGCCCAGAGTTAAGCAGAAGTTATTCATGGGACAGTAGGCACTCGTGCTATAGCTGGATTCTTCTTCACTAAAGATAAAAGAGACAATCGTGTTTAGAGTAGAAGAGAAACAGCGGCTTATCCACTGAACCTTCCCCTGTGTTGACAGTTTGGGGACCCTATCTGCTTTGCTTTGGATGGTTTGGGGCTGATTTTTACAAGTATAATATTTCTAGGTCAGGACACCAAAAGCTCAGTTAAGATAATTTCATTTTCGTGATAGCTAGTCTAAATTAAAACCTAAAAGAAGTACTGAGTCAGGCAGCAGTCTATTTAAAGGGGGATTTTATGAATAAATTTGTTGTATAAAAAAAACTTTCTACAAGAAGTCGAGCTTTTTAAGGCCTTGGGTTTTCAGAAATACAACTGATATTTCTTCCTTCCACTTGTCTGCTCTTTTGGAGCAATGCAAGGACTTCTACAGGAAAGCTTTGGGTTCTTTTCTTTAGAGGTTTTTCCTTTCCCTGTTGGTGAAGGGTTCAACAAACTCTCCTCTTTCCAGCAAAGTTACTTCATTGTCTGCTGAATTCTCGAGGAAAGCTGGCTGCTGTGCTTGGGCTGCAGGCACCAGCCCAGACCCCATGTAGACCCTCATTCTAGCCTGGGGCACAGACAGGAACGATGCACAGTCTGGGGGTGAATTCTTGTGTGTGACGCAGGGGCTGTACCCCAGATCTTTGACATCCCCAGACTGCCTAACAGACACCCTCAATCTTTCAGACGTGACTGATCACGACATTCTCCTCCTTCCATTCCCACCTTTTCCTGCTTTTCATTTCCTTCTGCTCCCTAAAAGGACGTTAGGCTCTTACCTAGATTCCCAGAACTACTCTATGACAGTTCTCATGGGAAGAGCAATAACAGAATCCAGTGGATAAAGGGGAAGAAACAACTTCAGGCTGTGCTGAGACCCCAAAGGGGAAAACATGTTTAGCTCCAAAGCCTGGCACTCGCATCTATCATTCCTGAAGCCGGGTTTCCAAAGAATGGGTAGTTTAACATACTCCAAAGCCTGGCTGCGTGGCTGCCCAGTGTGCTCCTGACTCGCCCATGCAAGCTGATCTTTTGGGGTTCTTCTGGCATTACCCTTCTATCATATTTTGTTATGAATTATGGGCCTGTAGGGCAGCCCCGAGCAAGGTCCTGAATTAGCACTTCGTAAGACAAATTAATTATGAATAATACTAACAGAGAAGAATGGGTGAAATGGTAATATGTACCTGGGGGGTGATTGGCTCGACTTCACTCTGATGGTGCAGCTGGAATTTGTGGAGTGAATGAGTATAATTTTGTGAAGTCATCTAAAAAGCAGTTAATTTTATTTCACTTTGAAGGTGCATTTAAGGAAAAAAATGGTCTCACTTGAAGGAAACACCCCTACACTTGAGATTCAAGGGGAGCAAAGAGCTTAATCACCATGAAAGTATGGTTTTAAATAATTCAGTTCTGCATGCATTATTCACAGAAACATCGCAGTTATTTCATGAGGAAACAGACAATTAAGCGAATTCAACAAAAACTCAATAGGGGCCCTTAGCAGAGGCGAGGGTTGGATTTCTGAAAAGGTTCTGAGTCACAACTTCTCCAGCTGGTTTCTTTGTGGGAAAGGAGAGGGAGAGGGAGGGAAGGGAATGGAAGAGAAGGAAATCTCTCTTCCCTCTCAGACCCCCTGCAATGTAGCACACTTCATGTGATAACAAATGCATGGTGAATAATTTTTATCCATCTTTAAAAGCCTAATTTCAACAATCTCTGTTGTTGAGGTACCTTATTCTGGTGGACAGACATAGCTGTGCCATGACGTGAAGTCATGGGCAGTGGTTGAGGCAGGGTGAGGTTTAGCGTATTCTGCCCGTTGTCTAACTGTGCATCTCTTCATTGTTCCCTTGTCAGAAAAGGTATTTCTAACTCAAAAGCCCACTAGGAAACCTTCCATTTTTTTATGTCACATGGCCAACATTGAAAACAGAAACAACTGCAGTTTTGGCTATGGGATGTGGAACAAGATTAATGGGGCAGTAGCTAGAATACGGTTCTACTTTTGAGTGTTGATGGTGCGGTCTGCCCTTGAACACCACTCTGCCTAATGGCACCCCTGTAAGAAAGACACCTCTAAAGCTATCAGTAGCTTTAGCTATTGTAAACAATGACTTTCACCTTCCCCTACTGCAACACTATGTTCACCCAGCTTGGTGTGTTCTGCGTATTTAGTGAGGGCACACTCAATTCCCTCATTGAAATCACGATTAAAACAGGAGCGACCCCAAGAGTGGGCTTTGGGGAACACCACTCCTCACTGTACAACACATAAAGAGTCTTTTTCTGAGTTGGTGCAAAATTACTCCTCTATAAAAATTGAGAATAAAAATCGTTACTCTAAAATGGTGTCAAGAAAATCACCTTTTCAAGAGGTTCCAGCCAACTTCCACCTGCTACATCCAGTCTCACGGAGCAAGACAATTGTCAGAGGAAATGAAAGAAAGAAAAGCAAGCTGGTAATCCTCAAACTAACAGCCAAGTAATAAACTAGTCCACAGAACTCCAAACATGATTCCTAGATTGCCACAGGGAGTTAACAGGACGTTGTTTCAGTAGGATGCTCTGTCAGGACTATGCTACTGTACTATCTGCTCAGTGAGTGAAAGTAACTGACCCACCAGATGACTCGTAGGAAGCGCACATGAACTTGTCTAGAGACAGACGAGCCCTCCCGCCCATTGAAGCGTTTATGAGTACGTGACGAACAGCTGCGGTAGGACCGATCCTAAGAGGTGCTGTCTTAAACTGGGTACCACACAGGCATTACTCTGCTTCAGGGAGCTCAGAACAGGGACGTGGCGTGCCCCTTCAGAGGTGTGCTCTAACCCACCAGAGAGAAGACTTCTGTCAGAGTCTCACGTGTTCCATCAAATGCCCTATGAAGTCGCAGCGAGAGCTCACTTTGACAGGGGTCTTTCCCCAGTACTTTTGTGAGTGACAAATTCCACAGATCCACCAGTAAAGTCATGCAGCTCATTCCAGAAAATAAATAAAAATAGTTAAATATTAACAAATTCCAAAATATTTCCCCAGCATTTTCTCTTGTTGGTTTTTCAATTGAATGGTTTTATGCCAGTGAAGCCTATTTTGCCCCTTTGATGTCCAGCTCATTTTCTACCACAGTACTTATTTATAAAGGATACTGCCCTGTGTGTCTGCCTTTTCATTCCTGACTCCCACCTGCCATTTCAGACATCGAGATATCCAGAACATCAGAACTGCCACCAGTGAACACAGATGAGTTCTGAAAGCCTGTCAATAACTAATAACGTCTCAGAAAAGACCAGACACAACTCTGCAAGGAAAAGTAGTACTGAAGGGGTATTGTAAAACCTTGTCAGCTTGCTGGCATGACACCGAGACGAAAGACGCGCGGTTCCCTACAAGACAGGGTACATTAAAGCTTCAGTATAGCAGATGCACATTCCTTCTGGTCGTTTTCCATTGCAGCCCTCTCTGTGTTATTGCCTACATGGACAATGACGGCGGAAAGCAAAGCCCTGGGATTTCCAACAGCATTTCAACGCTGAGTCTTCCTGCCACCGCACAGACACAAGGGTGCAATACGTTGCCTAGCAAAGTTCATTTCTATACCAGCATTCCAGAAATAGTCTCTATCTGCCAAAACAATTGAGAGCTGCTTCTCTATATTCAAAATTCGAGAAGAGCTGGCAGGCAGGCCCATTGTCCGGATTCAAGGTCTCTCTGTCCGTAGCACGCTGAATAAACAAGTACATTTTTCACCTCTTTGCCAGCTCTTCCACCGGTGTGAAATGGTTTGTCTGGCAATACATTGTCCTAGCAAGGGGGCAGAGCTAACGTGCAGTAACTCACAGTGTGACCTACTACACGAACAGAACATACACAGACCACAGTACTGAGTGGCTGCAGAACTGCCATCAGTCGAGCTTGGCTGTGTTCCTGTGATAAGAAAAATCATTGTATATACAAAGTTTTGTGCTGCCCTTAAACACAACCTGAAATAGATTAGCTTGGCTCAGACCCCAAGATTGACATAGGTTCTCTCCTCGAATACAAATTCCAGCTCTAAATGCATTATGGCTTCATTAATTTCCCAGTGTTTACAGCACGGCTCTACCAGCACAGTTTGGCAACTCATCAATTGTGCATTCTGCCACTCTAGCTCTAACGACGCTGTAATGTATCCCCGGGATGCTCGAGAAATGAACTGCAAAGTACAGTGTATTAAATGGCCTGAGAAAAAGTAATAAACACGCAAATAAATCCTTCCTAACAGATGGATTATTCACAACGATGTCTAAACACTGCAAATGCACCTCGAGACGCAAACAAAAGAAAAGAAACAATATAAGTGGAAATGAGAAGTCCAAAATTACAAGGGCAAAACACATCATGGTGGCCTTTTACTAAGGGTTGCCATCAAGTTATTGTTGTCTTACTCAAGAGTTGATATTCTGCAATAGTCAGTGAGAATTTAGACTGCATTGACAAAACAAAGGTAACGGCGAGTCTGTCTGTTTAAAACCCACTCCTCCAAGACCACTCCATTCCTGTTTACATTTTATTCCTTCTTATCGTGTTGACAGGAGACTGAACTGCAGATGCCAGTACTGTTCAATGGGATACTACACGGAAGCCGGAGTACCTGGAAAGGTCCATATGGGATCCTGTACTAAGGATAATCTCAGAATAAAGAATGTTCTGTGGTAACAGAGCTGTGGCTGTGGAAGGGAAATACACACACAGCTGGCTGTCCAAAGACTGTCTGTAGTAAGAGCTATTACTCCTTCACCCTTGTAAGCGTTCACACGAGTGCACTTAGCTCTGGCAACACTCCTTTCAAGAACCCTGTACTGAGAAAGGAAAGGTGTCTGTAACACATGCTAAGCACAGGTCTACAAGATAATCTCTGCGGTTCACAGTTCTTGAGTTACTTAGAGATTTAGTTGATCCCTGATGCTGAGATGAAGGCAGAGAAACGACCAGCAAAGCACCAGTATTAACTGTATTTACACACCTAATCTCTGCATTTAATTACTGGTGTGTGCCCAGTTCAGATCAAAGCTGTGACTACTGCAGGCTCATCCAAAACCACTAGGCAGTCACTCGAAATCCTTGACTGCTCCACGATCCTGTATAATCCAGCCTTATGGATGCAGTGAGGAGAGAGTACTTGTCCTATGGTTTCTGTAAATGTAACCCAAATGAAAAACCAACGGGATCATAGATTCTCAAAGCTAACGAACGCTGTACACATTCCGTGCTCTTTCTGGGCTCAACCCCGAAAATACAGCCGTTTGCACAGGACTGCAGGCTGATGCAAAGGGATAGCAACATCCTTTTTCATCTATTCCAAACTTTTCACTTAATTTTATCAGATGCCTTCTCCAGAAAACAGCATAGCATTACCTGATTTATTTACTCTGCCAGCCGCTTTGCTTTAGCTGTTCCCTCTTAAACTAAAGAGAAGGTTTTTTTGCTAAATTGACTACTTCAGTAGTTCGGATTGTCAGCTTTGTTACAGAGGTGCAAGCCATCGCCCTGATTGTCTCCTGATAGAAAGGGTCTACCCTAGACAGAATGCACCTTGAAAGCAGTCATCACCTCCAAATGAGATGCAGGGGAATGTCTCTTGTTAAGTTTAATAATTATGATCCCCATTAATTCTTTGTTTGGTTGCTCTCTTTTTTCCTCAAATATGAGAGGATCACACTTCACAAGAGATTTTAAGAGGCTTCTAAGCTACAACATCATCTTAAAGAAAAGATTCCCTTTTACAGTGAGCATTTGTTCTGAGACACACCATCACTTTGATCAGCAAAGGACTAACAGACCGTAGAGCATCCTCTGCTCACTGACACTCTTATTTTTGCATTAAGACTCATCTGAGGATGGAGGGGTTTGACAGAAGCAGAACACCTTCTATCCCAGACAGAGCGTAGTTACTAAGACAGAGCTAGTGGCGGACATGGCTGATCAAGCACTCCCCTGCCAAAACTTAAATGTTTGGAAGAATTTCAAGGTCTGTTGTTTTGTCAGTAGTAGGGGTGACAGGTACGTGAGGATTTGGGGTAAGGGGGAGTGTGAAACACAGCAACTCCTGCTAGAATTCCTCTTTCCTTTGCCTCTCCTCACTTTGCAGCAGCCTAGTTGCAGGGCAAACCAGTGCCACCAGAACCCCCCCAGATGTTTTATCGAAGGCGGTTACTTTTCACCAGGCAGCCAAGTGACTGGGAAAGTGTTTGTCTGAAGCAAACATGCAGAGCTTATTCCCTACCCAGAAGGCCCTAACACCATCACATTGTCATGGAAACACTTTTCTCATCCATTGACTCTGCTTCCAGTTTTCAGGACATTCGTGGTTTATGTGGGAATTCGTTGCCTTTTTTGGTTTTCTTTTCAAGTTAGGGACCCCAGGGATTGCTGCAGGAGGAGATGGTGTCTTGAGGAAATGGGGATGGGTTGCAGCCCCTGGAACAGAACTAAGCCACTAAGCCAAGCATTGTATAAGAAGAGGGAGATTAGGTAAGTAGATCACTAAAGGAGTCAGGATGCAAAACTCTACATTTGCCTGGACAGAACAAACTGCTTCCCTGTGGCTCCTACAGCAGGTGAGATGCTTAAAGGCACTAAGGACAGATCTTGGACAAAGAGAATCCGGGTGAACAGAGATAAATGGGATGTAATGAAATAACCTGTGCCATACTAAATTCAACTGCTGGATGAGGAGCAGCTGTAAAAAAATCATAACATAATATTATTGTGTCTGCTTATAACATTTAGGTGCTTTAGATGGCGACAAACTTGCTCAGAAGCATCCAGCAGCCAGACCAATGAACGACTCTAGTTTCTTCTGCCAGCTCAGTAAGGAGGATTGCTCTACACACAGGTACAAGTGAGCATGTTCTTGGATAAGATTGAAACTCTTTGGAAGTTCAGAATAGAGGAAACAAGCGTTTAACCCTGTCTCTGTATTACAATCAGCTGCAAAACCAGACACGTGCAGACTCCCTGCTTACAGAACACAGCTCTACAAGCACAGACATTTGTATAGGGAGAGAGTTTCCAGGCTCATCTCAAGCAAAATGATATGCCAAACGTGCTTTAATCTGCAGGAGTCCTTGGGATCCTTTACAGCTAATCCTCCCTGGTCATAATCTTCCTGTCTGGTGAGGGCTACTGCTAAAATGCCAGTATTTGTTCTCCATTTGGTACAGCCTGGAGAGAGAATTACTTCCCTTCAGGGAACAGCATTTGTTGTTTGTGTTTCTATTTCCTTAATCTGGACTGGATTGAGTCCAGAGGCCTTTAGTTCTTTGTGTCTGGAATGAAGTATGAATACACAAACACACTGAATCCTAATGGCCCAACAGCCTTCTCGCGAGTGAAAAGATGTTTTTCCATAAAATGTTTATTTCTAATTTCTTTGGGCAGTAATGGTGTCCACGCTGTCATGAGCTGAATGCCCAAAACGTTGATTTGGTGAACAGATTAACTTTCAGTGCTTACCAAAACATCCGGAGTGAACTAATTCTGCAAGGAATTCTGTGTCTGTTCTATAATATCTGGGATAGAAGATTCTCCTTGGTGGAACATGTTTAAAATCTACAAATAACACAGTCATCTAGGATGTTTTTCCTACCTCAAAGCATGGGTCCACACTGAGACCAGGTGATTGATCAGTTCAGATTAGTTTTATGGCCTAATGCTGGCTATTCTGCAGCTCCCTGCCTCCCCTCACAGCCACTTGGCTGCAGGATGGGTTATCTCAGCATCCTGAGGTTACAGGAAATATAATTCCCATCAACAATAAAGATTAGTTTGCCCTTAGACTGGGGAGATCATGGAATTCATCCCAACCTGCTGATTCCAGCACGGGAGAGGCAGCAGAAATGAAAAGGCAGAAGAGTGCTCAGTGTAAGAGCACAGATGCTGCCTTGTAGATCCCGAGTTCTGGAATGGAAGGGAGGAAGAATCTGTTCAAGATAAGGAAAAGAATGGATGGGAGAGACAAAACAGACACTCAAGACAAACCGTTCACCTATTGTTGACTCTCAAGAATAAAGTGTCCTCCTGAGCTTTGAGCAATCCCGCTTATAGAGACACCAATAAAACCAGCAACGGCCAGCAAACATTTTGCCCCAAACCAGTTCTGTTCCTCTCAGCATCACACGGAGATGTCAGAACCACTCCTCTAATAATAGAGCAATGCGACAGCCCAGAGCAGCCTGCCATCCTCCTGACTTTCCTTTATTAGTCCCTTCACTACCTTCAAGTAACACCTGATTAGGGTTTTTAATTAATCCATGTCTTAGCCATCACAGTGAAACCACTGGCTCAAAGCATCCCACAGTTACCCTTCATATGGTTTCCAAGAAACCTTTAACTGAAGCTGGAAGTGCGGGAGGAAGAGCGCACCCAGCCCTACCCACCAGAGCGCTGGCAGCAGCTCTGCGCTCGCAAAGAGGGACTTCTTTCCATTTATTTCCACTTCAGAAAAGCTCCGCTTAGCAGCAGAAGCACTTAAGCCTCGGCGGGTCTATTGAGAGCCAGGGAATGTCCTTTCAGTGCCTAATTATGGCGTGTTTCAGAAGTTAACCTAACGGACAGCAGGGTTACTCTGTGCGTGGCTGTCAGCTCGGATCGCGGCGAGCCCCTGCAACAGGCAGCGCAGGGAGAACGGGGAAGGGAGGCAGGGCAGGGGCTGTGCCAGTGAAGCATGGCCATGCTCGCTTCTGGGGCCAGCGCTGACTGAGGAAGAGCAAAGGGAGCTTTTAGTCTTTTGGAACAACAGAAGGAAGTCTGGAAGTTCACACCATAGCAGAGTCTGCTCGTCATCACCCCAAGCCTTCGCACAGAATGAATGGGGCCACCGTGCATGGAGCTGTGTGCTCTCTTTGAGCAGTGTGCTGCTACAGGGAAAAGACAAACACCCGAGCCTTCATCTTTAACAGTTTTCCCACACAGCAGACAACGAGGGTCAGGTATTTCTGTTGGTGAAAAGTTTCTGGAGATAGTTTGATTATGCAGTCTGGACTGAGCTAATGGGCTCAGTGTCTAGAGAGAGAATGCATATTTATCTCAGGTTTTAAACAGGATTACACGTGGGAAAGAAGAAAGCAGAGAGAAAGTTAGGGTTTAAGGTGGCTCTAATGTTTTTAGAAGCAATATTTTGAGATACCAACATAAAACAGCAGTCCTGCACAGTGGACAATCTATTCTTTAAGCCAAAATATCTCTCACACAGTTTGCCATTCCTCTGCATCACTGGTTCCCATGCTGTTCCTCAGGAAATCAGACTCCAACAAGGCTAACAACAACTGAATGCAAGAAGGATGTAACTGCAAGCACCAACTTTAAGCCAACTGCTCCTTGATTGAGTTTTTTCTTACATAGAGATGTTCCATTGAAAGAAAGGGAAAAAAGCTCTGACTTGGAGTTACTCTGAGAGCAGTTCCATTCACAGAACAACATCACCCAGTGTTTGGTGACCCACAGACTCACAAACTAAGGAACCAGTGGCTAACTGCCCCTGGGTCTGCACTGACAGAAATGACCAAGGCTGTGCAGCCTCCTGCAAAGTCTGCACCACCACTGCACCTCCTGCCAAGGCAGCTGCCACCAGCGCATCGCTTCAGCCTGCAGCCCCGTGATCAGCAAACTGACCTGTGCTCCTCTGTGTCTCCTTCGCGGTGTCTGTCACGCTCTGCACAGGGGTGGGCACTTCTCCACACAAAACAGAACGAAAGGCAGCAGAAGGCAGTGGCCACCTCAGAGCTTCCTCTTGGTTTCTGAGCTGTGTTCCTCCTTAACCAGCTTCAGCTGCCTGCTCAGTCTGAAAGCCAGGAGTTCCCAGGTGCAGAGGCTGCATCTGGGAGGAGCTAATACCTGCTTCCTGGTCCCCAGCTGAGTGGCACACAAGTGGAATTACTGTGTGATGCACCTGTGGGCCAGAGCACTATAGTGAACTCTCATCTCTCCTAAGGAAGGAGTCAAATACATACAGCTAGTCTCCATATTTTTACCCAGCAGGCAGGCTCAATAGTCTGTGGCATTGTGAATCTGTTATTTATTGCCAGCTCTACCTTTTGTTTTGATGGAAAAAAATAAAAGGTAAGAGCTAACTCTGTCTAAACTGAGTCATGGCTTCTCCTGAGACTGGAAGCACTGCCACTACTACCTTGTAAATCACATACTACGTGCTGGTTTGGGTCAGACTGATTGTGGCTGTGTGAAGATTTATAGTCTTTGCATTCATTACATGTCTAGAATCACAAAATCACATGAATTTTGCAAATTTCTCTGAAAACCTGATGGGAAAATCTGTTATATGTAATTATTTCTTATTAATTAACGGTCTCTGAATGTAATGGTCGTAAATACTTGTAACACAGAGAGCTTCTGCCCGTGGAAAATCACTGATTCAATCACAATCAGTTTGTCCATTCATCTAACTTGAGGAGGAGATCTCTCAGGGGCCTTCAGCACTGCACCCCTGCTTTGCAGTGAAATTAGCTATCCACTCAGAGCTAAATGGCTCGGCTCTTACTCCACCATTTCACTCTTAGTGCTTTTAAAATCCATTAGCTTTCACGCATCTTCTCTCCAACCGGCTGCGTTGGACAGAATGAACAGTTTCCATGAAGAAAACAAAACCTGAGAGTTCAGAGGCATCGATCAGGAAACGCCTGCTGCAAACGCTGTGTAAAACCACACTGAAATGGGGTAATATCAATAATTTCCTGGGCTCCAGTCATCAGTGCCTGTGTCAAGGTGCTGCAGGTTTCTTGGAACCACTCTCCGTGTTTTCACTGCGAATGGAAGGAAGGCACTGATGTCTGGTGTAAGCGATTAGGTACTAACCTGAGCTGCAGATGACACCAGGGGATAATGATGTGCATAATTTATTACAGCCATGGAGAATCCACAATGCTGCCCCCACGAAAGAGTTATTACTGGTGAAATTAACTCTCTGCATTGAAGCTGATTTCATGCATTGCATACAGGAATTTATTCATGTCTACCCAGTTTAATTGATTGATTGATGGATCCCTGGGTGTTAACTAGCCAGGTGGCTTCTGCTTAGTGCCTATCCCAGTTCCTAAAAGTTTCCCCAAGCAGTGCTTTCAGGATGTTTTTTATCTCACCATTATATATTTATATGATAAATCCACTCTACACTGTGCTCTTGGGCTACCAAATAAATGAGTCTTGCTGCTTCTGGGGTCACATGCCACCAACAGGATTTGTCTTTCAAGACCCAGAATGCTATTATGGGCCACGTCATGAAGCATGGGGTACGTCTCCAACCACTAAGTCCTTGCTTCTATCATTAGCATGTACCCCTTACCCTGGGGAAGCGTGATGTAATCTGTTTGTCAGGTCTCAACCGCTTTGCCTGCTTGATAGTAGCACAGGCTCTACAATTATGGATGACCTGGGAGATTACACTCAATGTGAAGTCCACCCTCAGTCCCTGGATGATTTATAGGCAGCATCTCCCCCAGTGCCCTAAAGTTCTGAGCACACTGAACGAGAATCCTCACAGAATACTCACAGAATCCACATAGAATCCTCACAGATTCCTCCCCAATCCCCCAAAGAATTTCATGATGTTTTTCTCTTGGCATAGTCATATACTAAGTCATAGTATAGAATCATAGAGTCCTTGTAGGATCCTCCATAGTATCCTCATAAGATCCTTAAGAATTCTAATAAAATTCTCATGATTTCTGAAGATCTTCTCATGGAATCCTCACTGAATCCTCAGAGAATCCTCATAAAATTGTCATGGGGTTTTTTTGCAGATGGTCTCATAGAATCCTCATGGAACCCTCTTGGTACTATGAGGATTCTCTCATAGAATCATCATTATTCTAAGAGTCTTCATAGACTCCTCATAGAATAATGATGATTCTAAGAGGATTCTCCCACATAATCCCCCTAGAATCCTTAAATGCTAATAATTTTATGTCTATTCCTTCATAGAATCCTCATACAATCCTTGCTCAATCCTCAAACAATCCTCATATAATCCTTATCATCCTATGAGGAATCCCTCAGAGAATCCTCATTGAATCCTCACAGAATCCTCACAGAATCATCACAGGATCCTGAGTTTCTATGCACGTCCTCATGTAGAATTCTCATGGAATCCTCCTAAAATCCTCATAAATCTGCACAGAATCAAGAGGATTCATGTGGGTATGAGAGAATCCTCATAGATCCTTACAGCATACTAATTGAGTCCTCATAGAATCCACATGTGGATTCCCTCATACAATCCCCATACAGTCCTCATACAATCCTAAAACAGTCACCATAATCAGTATTACAGATGTTTTTTCTGTAAATATACACATGTTATATGTATAGATGTATCTGTACATGAAATCAGATAAAGACCTTTATGGAACACAGGCCACCCTTGCCAAGTTCTTTTAAGGAAATGAATAAACATCATCCTTATTATGCGAGTACCAAAGAGAAGAATACATGCCTAAGCTCTCGCTCTCTTGGGTGAGCTTGATCTGCGCTGGGAGCTGCTGAACAGGAATGTGAGCGCTCCCTTGCACGTCCTCTAACATGTACTTCATAACTTCACACTGTTCACTCATGCAAGGATGCCCTCATTGCTTCCCACACATCCACACCTAAGCAGAGTGTCCTGTGAAGCTGTAGACTAAGGGAGAATTTTGGAAACATCCAGAAAAGAAAGCCTAGCCACCGGTGTAGAGCATCTTTATCATCCCAAATCTCAGCTTCTTCTACTCACCAAAAGACATTTGCACTGACTAACCAGCTTTCCCCTGCAGTCATCAGGACAAATCTCCTGCAGACAACAACATCCCTGTCCATAGGAAGCTGCTTCCGTAGCATTTTTTTGGGATCGGTAGATTTTCCCAAGTAATCTTGTTTGCTTCAGCTTTCAGCCTGTTCACTGAGCATCTGTTGGGTAAAATGAAGCCTATAATAAACATTGATGTCCTCTTTATGCTGATTGTTATTTACACCCATGTAGCAAATCTGTAGGAATCTATCCAATATTTATGTAGCCAGACATTGCACCTCCAGCCTATTAAACACGGAGTGGAGCAGCTGGCATTGTCTAAACGCATTCAGGCCACTAGCTGCATCCATTATTTATCAACATTGCTGGCTGCATTTGCAAAGAGTATTCACTCCTCCTCCTCTAACACCTGATGGTAGCTGAACGGGAGTCCATCCTTTTTAACCCCCTCCACATCTCCACCTGTTTTGAATTACATTCTGCTTTGCCTTCTCACTATGATGAAGCAGTAATTGAGAAAGCCAAGATCAACCACATGACAGTGAGAGTAAGAGGAGGAGAACACAGCCTCAGGTGCATATCACATGGTTCTGCATCAATAACGGGATGTCACGGTGTCTCCCAAACTCGCTGGGAATCACTCAGCATTACCTAGAACAGCAGTTGTTTCTACCCTCTCCTTCTTTCTGGTTCCTTCTTATGAGATGAGTATCACAGCTGTTTCTAAAGCAATGACAGTAGTTTAACAGTTTTAAAGCATTTTAATCTTAACAAAAACCCCGCTTTCTAGAACAGAGAGTTTGAAAGTATTTCCTCATCAATAAAAACACAGTCCGTCATGTGCTCAGAGACTTTAACTTGTTCAAGAGTTGTAATAAAATGATACCATTTGCTGCGTAGGATGGGGACCTCCTGCAGGTGATCCTGCTCTGGCAGGGGATTTGGACCACACGATCTTTTGAGGTCCCTTCCAACCCCTAATTTCTCTGTGATTCAGTGCCAGCTCCTTGTCTTGAGCAGTCAAAAGAGCACTGTGAATCAAGGGCAGGAGAAGAGTCCACTCCACAAACACCTCTGGCACTATGCTAAATAGAGATTTATTTTTATACAGATCTTCTTGTTAGGGCAGTTTCTGCAAGAAGGCACAAACCAGCCTATGTTTCCAGGTTGTACTATTTAAATCCACTATTTGAAAGGAATAATGTGCTGAAGAACACTTAACCCACCGGCTCTTGTGCCAGATAGGAAACCATGTTTAATGGGATGATCTCCTCATCAGTTATTGACATAATTTAATGGGAACGAGCTGAGTGCAGCAGATACGTATTTCTGGACTCTGCCAGAAATAGCAAGCACACCCAGATCTCATGAATTTAGATGCCTCCATCCTTTCCAGGTTGAAAGAGCTTTTATTCACCAGTTTCAATTCCTTGTTGAGATGCAATGCAGGGAATTTTGACCATAATAACACACTGCCTGCTGCAGAGGCCTGACCTAGGAGCTACTCTGAGACATCTTCTCTGTGAATATTCAGAAAGAAAATGAGGATAGCAATTATATTATTAATTTCATAGTGCCCAGAACACAATTAAAATCAGCCCCCATTATGCTGAGCACAATCAAAACCGTGTAGCAGGAGAAATTTTGTGCCATGCAAAAAAAAAAGGTCTTTATTTGTGCTTCTCTGTGCTGCTTATAGAGTCTTGCAATAATTCATACCGAGTTTATTTTTATTCAGAGGTGGTCAGGCCAGTAGCGTTTCTGAAATGGAAGGGTTTATAATGGAAGAATAAATGTCATTCTTCTGCTTACGGAAAAAGCAGCCCAGAAAACCAGGTCAGACAATGCCAATTGTCATTCTAACATGATTGCTTTGATTATCTGTAGTAAAAATAAACAGCTTCAATTATCTGTAATCAAAGCTGCTCGGAATATTTTTAATGAAGACAACTCCACTGGACATGGGAAGGTTTTAGTGCTGTAGAAAAACCAGGCGTGCCTGGTGTCTCTGAGGACACAACACCACAAGTGGTGCTGTTCCCTCAGCAGCAGGTCGGGATTATGCGTGACCCAATTTACAGTCATTTTTTTCCATCTTTAATGACCCATGATCCTTCTTCTTGGTAAATCTGCTGCCTTTCTGCTAGACCCCTTCCTTTCCTAGGTGTTGTTTCCCCTCCAACACCTCCATGCCATTCTTTCTCTATGTTCTAACTCTGTTCCTCACCTGGAGAAAGAAACAAGTTCAAATTAACCTTCCGCCTCACCCGATCCAGCTTCCTTTCCCTTCTTGGTTTGTCTGTCACCGTGGTTTGTGGCCACTCGGTGTGTGATAACACACAGAACGAAGGTCTGGTTTCCTCTAAAGCAAAGGCCCCTGTGCTCTGGGATATCTTTTTCAGGAGACTGAGGCATGGTTTTTTAAAAGCTAGAATATATAAAGGGGCAAGAGATAAGCAGGAACGGGTCAAGTCTTTCCCATGCTGTCATGATGCAAACCCAGCTGTTACCCAAGCACCCCTCCTAGCTTTCTTCCAGTTCCTGATGCTGTCACTTCAAGGCAGAAATGAAAAGCCTTGTAGTGCTGGCATCATTTTCTGAGACATTTCTATTCAAATCAAATGCTTTTGATGTACATCTTGACCTGAAATCCAGAATTCACCACAGGTGATCCCCAGTGGCTGCTACAGATTTCTGTTCCAAAGCACCGGTGAGGTCTGGCACACATCCCAGCTCAGTCACAGCTCTATTCCTGCTGCACTCGATTCGGCGCAGCCCTTTACTGCTCGGCCATGAGTTTCCTCACACTAACTAAACTCACAGCAGACAGATCAACGACTGTTGGGTAGTAACTGAAGACAAACAAGTGTGTGATTAATGAAATGCTGAAAGAGCAGCTAACATTTAATAAATTCAGACTCAATAGGCAGCCATCTGTTGCCTATCATACTGTAGTCTAGTATCTCAACAACAGTGAATTAGACCAGATTCCCAGCTAATATGGTACCTGTTTAGCAAATCACACAGCAAAGATTACTCTTCCTGGAAAACAAATCCCAGTCTTTTCAAATCACTTCTGTAACTATAGATTTATAAGGATCATTTCGTAGCCCGTAGCTAACCGCTGTCTCGGTTTTACATCCTAATCAGCACTGCATTATTTATTGAGCTAATATTTACTCTTTTCTTTCAAACTATGGGGGAGGAATTGATGGTGATGAGGCATCTGCTCACAGACAGCTAGACATGAAACATACTGGCATTTTTGAGCATAGAGGATATATGACCACCACTGTCTTCTTTGCCTTTTGAATACCTGTCCAATATGGAAGACGTGCTCCTTGAAGGGAAAACGATCAGGAGAAATTCGCCTCTCTCACAGCCTGACCAACCAGTGAAACACCCTTCACTTTAAAGGGCAAAGGGAAGACTCTTCTATAAACCAAGAACTGCATGTGCCTGCGATGGCAATGTGTCAACAGATCTGACCTCCTCTAGAAAAATGTCCCTCTGGTTTCTGAAAGAGACAGAAGTAGTGTAATAAACGTGGGGCTCAACGTCACCCCTTCTAAGTGAAACAGGCAGAAAAATCAGTCACTGAATTTGTATCTGAGCTCTGAACAATCAGCTTTCTCAACAGCAAAGATTCTTTGACAAGCCAGTTGAACAGCAGAGCCAAGATCTGCTGATCTTCTGAGGGGAGGTTAAACTTTCACCTAGCTGATGAGAGTGAGCTCCTTCGCGTGCCTTCCCACCCAGATATTTAAACCCATTTCAGAGCGGAAGGATCACTACAGGATACTCAGATTTGGCTCTATGTCTCGTAGCTTTCCAGTCCAGAACTGCCGTCGGCATTCCAATCACATAAACCAAACATTTTGACCAGATGGGCATCTCTTACCTGTGAGACACTTCAGGATTTCACCCCCAAACTCTCAGGTGATCTCGGCTGCAGAAGCTGCAGAGGTTGTCTTGAGAAGCTCACGAACAGGGTGCAATTTCTCAGCATAAATCACAGAACTCTTACTCCACCTGTGTGCTACCAAGCCAGCCCCAGTGCCAGTCTTTATCACCAGTCTCTTCTGTTTCATCTGTTGTTATCGTGATAAGCCAAGCCTTGTCTCAGGGAGGTGGTGACAACGCAAGAATACAAGAGAGGGTTTGTGAAGCAGCAAGCAGGGTTTCTTGCTTTCACAACAGCGCAGCACTACTTTCCACGAGATCTCACAGCACTTAAGTGCTGTAATTAAGTCTCCCGTCCTGTTCTGTAGTATGAAAGATTTTTAATGTCTTTTTTGCGAGAGAAGAGAGAATAAAAGAGTGAGGAGGAGATAAACTAGTGTTTGCTCATTTAATGCACAATGAGCTGAAGAATATGCACAGCTTAATAATTGGGTTTATTTTAATTGTTCATAAAGGGCAATCTTTATCCTTCCAATCCTAATTACGGGGTAGACACACACCAAAGCCTGAAACGCTGTAGAGCTCATGGTGGGTTAATTCCATAAATGCTTCCATCCCCGCATCCTCCAGCATCTTGGGCTCTCCCTTCACCCACTGTTGCCTCCTGATTTAGTGTTTCAATTTACCTTTCTTGACAGACTTTCACTCGTGTCCCTTGATGATGTTTTTGTTATGATTGTGTGAACCAAACTCAGCAGAGAAAGGAGAAAAAAAGAGAGAGAGAAAATACATCAATTGAAAAGTAGGAATTTGATGTGAGGTAGACTTCAAGCCAGACAAAGTGCAGCCAGTGAACTGGTGGAAAGGAATTTGAGAAAGAACAGCCCTTTACACGGTTCTGAAATTCCTTGAAATCAAAGCATGAATTGAAATAGTTTTGTTGGCTTAAAGAACAGTTTGTCTTTTTCTCTCATCCAGAATCTTGATGGGCTACTACGAAATCTGCTCAGCAGGAAACGCTCTCATGTCAGAAGGTGTTATTTTTAGGCAACCAATTGGTTCTTCACCAGAGCAGAAGGCTAAATGGGTTTCAAACTTTGACATCTGCAGCCAAAGAGAAGATTCTTTGTAATATATATATATATGTGTGTGTGTGTATATATATATATAGTGTAAACATATATATACACATACACACACAATATATATACTCAATATCTAGAGAGAAAAAGATTTCCATGGTCTACTTGTGCACAAATTCACTGACTGTCAGCAGGGGTCAGGAAGCACCACCTCCTATCAAGAGGTGCACAGAGAAGCCCAGCTGAAAATGAGCCCACAGCCTTTGGAGAAGATGGTGTGGGTGCCCACTCTTTGTGTGCCCCTGTTCCCAAAACACCTGCCTCTTTTTTGCCTGATATGAAAGGTTTGCATTCTTTGGGTTTCTTGAACAGATAGATAATCTGTGAGACCCAAGCCCTGCTCCTGTGCTATCTGTTTGAGGCTGGGTGTGCTGGGGATTCAGCGTAGTTCTCTTACTCCTGCAGTGTAAACAAACACTGTTTTGGAATAATAACAGCAGCAGCAGCATGGAATTATCTTCATTCATTTCAGCTCCTTAAAGCTTTCTCAGAAATGCAAGTCGTCTGTAGCTACTGTAGGTGGCCGAGTCACCACCCCTGGAGGTGTTCAGGGTCAGGCTGGATGCAGTGCTGAGTGGCATGAGCTAGATGGCAGATGTTAGGGTTACTGGGTTGGTTTTAGGTTGGACTGGGTGGTCTTTAAGGTCTTTTCCAGCCTCATCAGTACTGGGATACTCTCATCTATAACAGAGGCTTCTCAACAGCTTAGAAAGAAGTCTGCTTTTTGAGCACATCACTACTCTTAGGCAACACATTGCAAGGGTCCGTCCTGTAGAAAGACAGCGAGTAATCTGGAAGGTTTGCTGTGCATTCTATAGGTGCCTGATATTTCCAGAACACATACAATTTTGAGACAAATTGGTTTGGTTTCTGATCTGGGGGTTTATTTGTTATGTTTCTTCCATTGTTATTGGTATCAATCCTTTTTATAGTTGATGACCACACACACACACGAGTACCGAGTCAATAGCAGCAGTAGCTGTGACTCTGCAGGGATGGAGAGAGGCCTGAAGCCACCTCCCAGCAATGTTGTAGTAAGGAAAGCTAGGGCCTGGCCCATCTTCTGTTTCAGCCCGTTTCCACAACGCTGCTGATACGTTAGCATTTTGTGGTCTCTCTTTTCAGCTGTTCCCTTTTATAGCCGGATCAGCCAGCACTCCACTCCGAGATCTACCTAGAGGAACAGCTACCTTAAGGCACATTTAGACGGTGTCAGGGTACAGGGAGGCTATATGCCCTTACATTCATAAAGTACATATAGTCATGCAAATTATGGTGCAGTTCTTCCCAAGGCTTGCATTTAATTTATGTAAAAACAAGCATTTTTAAGATTTTGCCTGTTTTACTAGCAGTGCTTTTATGACCTGACCTGACATAACCTTTAGAGAAAGTTCAAGTTGGACCAGGTGCATTTTATATTCTGCTCATGACATTACACAGAAGGATGTGCAATGGACACCAAAAACCTAAAGAACTTCAGAACTTAGCCCTCACGAGTCTCGGAGCACCTGTGCACACAGACCTGCTAGTAACAGCTGAGGTCAATGTCAGCACTTCTTCACACTGACCTGAAAAGGCTAAGAGGAAAACAGCAGTGTCTACTCATTGAGTTAAGGAAGCAGCTTTGTGAATTTCCATTTCTCCTCAGAAAATGTTTTGCTCCAGTGCATCCAGTGCCTGCTCCCCCTCTCTCTATGTCACAGTAAGCCACAAGTCACCAATGAAGTCTGGGGGGCTCTAGCAGAACCAGAATCATCACCTAGTGCCTCCATCTGGTCTCACTTGGCAGGTCTTACACTGGTGTGTGCAGCTGCCAGCCTCAGTGAAATAGGTTCCACTTTCCACTCCCATAACTGAGAGGTCACAGGACAATTAAAACTGACTACCTTTAGTCAAGAGAGATCTCCTCGTGGTCAGCAAAGACGGTGGTGCTGTAATGCCAGGTTACTTTGCCCTGTGTCTCTTTTTGGGTGAGGGAGGAGGGTGTCAGCTCCTCATTGTAATTCATTTGTAATCTCCTCAACACCCTAGCATTTTCTGTGTAAATAGAGGTGAAAAAACCCATGGCAGTAACAGAGAAAAACTCATTTGCATGAAGAATGACAACCTTATCGAGTTCTTAAAAGCCTCATCTCATCCATTCAAGCACAGTCTCTGCATCTGAAGAAGCATCCAGGTGTCTGGAGAAAGGAAAGCCTGAAAGAAACCAAGCCCTACTACTGTAAAAATAGGTGGAGAAGGAAACTGAAGACTCCTCTTACTAAATTTAGCTGTCTGCATGCAGCTGGGATTTGGGTGAAGGACAGGAGCATGTAAGGAAATAGGAGCAACTCTCTTCCTTCCCACTGAGAATGCAATTAAAACAAACCCTAACAACCCACAGATGGATGTAAATTGCCTCCAGTGTGACACAGCCTGAAAGATATCCCTTCTGCCTGCATTCTGGGCTACTCTTTCTTTTCTTCTTTAGAGGGATAGTAACTAGGATGGTGCTGGAAGCTATGAAATACAAAAGATATCGCAATGGTATTTTATTTAGTGGGAAAATTTTACTCTAAGTTGGAAAACAACATAGAATGTTCACTTCTCTGCTCTTCACCCTCCTTCAAAGTGCAAATACTTATTGGATAAAGGGGGGAACTCAGTAACTGAGGACAGGGAAAAGGCTGAGGCACATACACCTTTTTTGCCTCAGTCTTTAGTAGGCAAAGACAGAGACAGGGATCCCAAGGATGATCCCACCACTTCCAGTGAAGATCAGGTTGGACACCATCTGAAGAACCTAAATGTGCACACGTCCATGGAGCCCGATGAAATCCACCAACAGGTCCTGAGGGAACTGGCAAATGAAGTTGCCAAGCCACTAGCCATCATATTTAAAAGATCATGGCAGTCTGGTGAAGTTCTGCTGACTGGAAAAGGGGAAACACCACCCCATCTTTAAAAAGGGGAAAAAGGGAGACTCTGGAAACTCTCGGCCAGTCAGCCTCACCTCTGTGCCTGGCAAGACCATGGAGCAGAGCCTCCTGCTGAGGCACCTGGAAAATGCAGAGGTGATTGGTAACCACAGGGCTCCATCAGAGGCCAATCCTGCTGCCTGATTTGATGGCGTTACAGCACAAGTGGACGAGGGAAGAGCAACCGACCCCATCTCCCTGGCTTTGTGCAGAGCGTTGGACTGTCTGCTGGTTTTATGCAGGAAAGGGTCTCGGAGGGTCTGCTCACAAAAGTTTTCCTCAGATGCAGAAGGGAGAGCAGAGTCTCATCTTTTATTAGGCAGTAGAGAGCCATCCCTCAGATAATTCCTCAAGAAGAGAAGTCCTAGGCAGCTGGTAATAAAAGGAATAATAACATGTTGAGAGTCTATCTGCTTATGGTAACAGCGTGCTCAGGCACGGAATGCCAATCACCGCCAGCATTTGAATCATCAGTGATAAAAGCACAAGGAGGTTTCCTTCTTCTCTGCTCATTTCAATTCTAACTGCTATTCAAGAGAGAGCTGTGTCAGGAGATAACATTTTAAGCATCCAATGCAGGTACAAGGAGATCTGGTCCTTCTAGGAGTTTTGTTTGCTGGCTCTGAATGTACTCCAGCAGAGCACTGTAGTCAAAGCCTTATGAGAGCTCAGGTCCCAAGCTTCCTGGGATCCAAAACACACTGCACCACAGGACATTCACTCTCACTGAATGTACTTGCTCTGCAGCAAGCCTTTTATCATTCCTAAAAATCCGCTAATTAAGTGTCCTGTCCAAGTTAGAATAACTGATCCTAGATCTTTAACCCCAGGAACTCATGTGAGCAGTGTGAATTGCTCAGTGTGAGGTGACACCAGGCAGCCCTAAAGCCCTGAACTTCCCCCTTGCTCTTACCAGGAGATACTCCTAGACCGATTACACTCAAGAAGCACTAAGACACACAGAGTGAATCCTATTAATGGAGAATGATGCTCAGTTTGAGTATTAAAGACAACTAAGCTTAGCTACAAGAAAATTGTTGCTGTGCTGAGAGTTCAAATACGGCAAAGGTAGAAGCTGTCTTCTTGGGAACAGCCCCTCATCAAGAGCCTTTCACCTGAGAGGGTTTCTGATTCTTGCTCTCCAAGCTGTAGTGGAAATTAAGTCCTTAGTTCCTCTTCATGTGGCTTCTCTCATCGGGTGTACTTCTCCATAAACAGATTTCCTCACCCTTGTCGCTTTGGAAAGGAAGAAGGAAAGCAAATAACAAGTCTTGTTTGTCCTCCCAAGGACCTCTGTCTTTGTTAACACCACCTCACACTGTCCCCCTCAATAGCAGAGGATTTGTTTTGCTGTGCCCTGCAGGGCTTCTGTGTTGCCAGTATCCCAGAGAAGCGGCAGCGCCGAGCGGGTTTGCTGTGGCAGAAGGGCCATTTGTTAATTGTCTGGTTTGGAGGGGCATCTGTTATCTACTGCTAAGACACTGGAGTCAGGCAATTTATCTCCGAGTCAGCTATGCCTACCCTCTACAATATATATCTCTAGTTGCCACAGAAAACAGAATGGAAGATGGTGTTATTTCTGGTGCCTTTCTTTTATGAATGTATTCTTGCAAGCTTTGCAAGCAGACCTCTGGCTATAGGATGCTGAGAGGCATGGCAGAGAAAAGTCAAGCCTTGATGCTTCTCTTGATCTCCTAAGTAGATTGCCCAAGGTCAGAAGGAATCTAGCTGCCCTTCAGTCATGCACATCCTCCAGAGCTCATGTGCCAGGAGTAGCTAGCGTAAGCATTAGTCATTGCTCCAGGCATCGAAGGGCTGCAAGCACTGTACAAGTGAACAGCACCAACAGATTGTCCAGGCAACCCATGTGCCTTATGAATACGAACCTCTTCTTGACATTTCATGCTAGATGCCTGCGACAGTTTGAATTAACCTTTGTTTCTCACATACGAGATCCTTCCATCTAAATGTAAATGCAAACGAGTATGCCCACCAGCTTGTTCACTGTCATTCTGAATTCCTTCTGTTTCCATCTTCAGGTGTCACAGCCACTGCAAGAGTTCAGTAATGTTTGTTTCTAATCTGCAAAAGCCATGACGCGCGGCACTTCATGAATCAATACCAGAGCTGCCAGCCATTCCTATCCGTTAACGAGGAGGCACATCCCGAGTGCTTTCAAAACAATATTGCTTAGGCACATTTTTGAGTTAATAGATGAATAAAGTTTACGAAAACTCTTGCCTGTGAGGACAGAAGGCAGGAGATCCTGGACTGTGTCACCACAACGGTAATTCTTGCATTGCCCTCTAGTGCGCACACGACAGCATGACGCTGGCTTTTGAAGCACCCAACAAATTACTGAGTACAACCTTTAACGTCATGTCATGCTGTCCTGCGTTTGGTTTTGACAGAAACATTTAATCTTGGTAGAGATTGTTTGACATACGCTACATGATTTAGCGCTCGCCTTGCCCGATCTCGCCTGGCAAATATAAGAACCACACTTTCTCCTGCGGTGTCGGTGGTGCCACGAGCATCACGTGAGTTTGGTACTGGTTTTGTGTACAGTTGTATACTCCTTATTCTTACGAATATTAATGTATTTTCTTTATATTGTTATAGTTCCATCAAAAATACTGTTGGGGTTTTTCTAACCAGTAGGGCTCTCTCCCCTATTCTCTTTCTCATTTGGAAAGGCAATGGGGTAAATAGAGAGCATCTGTTGTTCACCCACCTAGTGGCCAGTCCAGCCCTTAAGTGTTGATACTAGGAGTGGCACTTCTTAACTGAGATGAACTGAGAATCCTCAGCAGATGTCCTCACCCCAGACATTCCTGCTACCTGTACTCACCTTCACATTCTCCTCTTACATTATCAAACTGCAGAGACTGCTTTTTTCTGTTCAAGTTGTCTTCCCAGTGCTGTTACAAGAAGACAAAGGAACAATGGCATAATTGTCCTTAATTCTTTAATTGTTTCTATTGCTTCAGGATTTTGAGCTGTCTCGTTTCACAAATGATTAAGACAAAATAAACCACATCATTTGAAAGCTTGTTCTTGCATTGCATTTGAAGGCTCCTCTCTGCCACAGAGTCGTCGTTCTACGACTGCTCAGTAAAACCCATGGAAAATCCCTAACTTATTGTTAAAGTAGATGGGCCTTTGCCGTCATGACTAAATGGATCTGACAGCCAGCTCACTCTGAGACAGCAAATCTGTTATAACTTTTAAAGAACACATAGCAACTCCTCCTGTCTCGCAGTTAGCACAGCTAATGCATCAGATGTTCAGCAGCTGTTGTGTGAAACTAATGTCATCCATCACGATAACACTCGGGACTTCACCTTATGCTCAGGAAAGATAGCACAGTTTCCCAGAGAGCTTGTGCCACGTTCTTACGCCGCCTGAAATAGCAGTATCTCCTCTGAAGGAAATGGTGTTACACTGAACTGCATCCCTCGAGCAACGACCTTTGACTTGATACAAGACTCCTGTTAATAATCCTCCACTTTAGACAAGGCTGATCCCTGCCTCACGAGAGGGTTGGAGTTTTTTTGTAACTGGGCATTGCATTTTAGTGGGTATGAGCCTGGCACCAGATGCATGGACAGCCTTTGCTGCAGGTCTGGTTACTTTCACAAGGAGAAAGTCGGGTGGTCAAACAGGAAATCACTCTCAGCAGTCACCAAACCCCAAAACATTCATGCTAGAATTCCTATGACTCTGTGCAAAGCATCCACAGCATCCTGGTGCATTCTTCAGCCTCACCAGGCTTCTGCATAAGAACACGGACTGCCAGACCTCATTACCAGCATCTGCATTCAACCAGACCAGCTGACTTCTGCAGGGAAGGGTGCTCTGCTTAGACTGTCCTGTGTTTATGGACCACTCAGCAGACTGAATGCAACTCTTGAGCTTTGCAGACTTTGGAAGTGTTGGAAAGCCACACAGCCATGATGTTAGTGAACGTGGCTTCTTAATAGTGGGTCTAACCATGCCCTTAGTAGAATAGCTTGATGGTTTGACTTGATTTAAAAGGTCTTTTCCAACCTAAACGACTCTATGATTCTATTATTTCCAGCTCACAACACTGGGTTCTTGGGCTTTTACTTTGGTATTTTCCCCATGATGGGATTAGGTCATTCATCTCATCAGAATTTCTCTTGGGTTTTCGATCTCATTCTGAAGAGCTGTAAAACAGATCCCAGATCACAGCAGGTGTTGATAGTCTTTCCATTGGCTACAGCAATGACCTGGAAGAAGGAAGCTCATCTGTTGTGTTGCTTCTACCTCTACATTGATCAGCTTCTAGAAAGCTGTCATTGTTGAACCAGTTTCTCCTTCTGGGTCTCCCTGTAGTCAAGAAGCTTCCAATAGAGGCAAAGTTTTATTAACTCACGGTTAATAAAAGTTGTGCCTGAAGCTCCTTAACCCAGATGCCAAGGGTTTACATTTCAGAGTGATGCTTTGTTCCTAAAAGGGATTTTTTGAAGTTGTAGGGGGCCTCCACATTGCTTTTTATTTCACTGTATTTCTGTCACCTCGGCATGGATTAACCCTGCCTATAGTTTTAACCCTCACCTATAGTTTTAACCCTCACCTATAGCTGAGTAACATTCCAAAAGGCAAGGTGAATCGCTTCTAAGCCATGGGTGACCATCTCTGGTATCTAGATTAATCTACAACTGATTACACGATTCATGGATGCATAGAATAGTTGAGGCTGGAAGGGACCTTAAAGATCACCTCGTTCCAAGCCCAACAGACACAGTGTTCTGTTTAACACCTACCTAACCTCATAAAACCTAGCACAAATTAAAAGATGGTGATTTCTTTAACTGTTCATTAGGGTCTGTGAGCTCCTTTCTAACCAATACACCTTGAACAAGTTTCTCTCTAATAAACCTGTCCTAATTAATTAGTACCTGTCATCGTTATTCCATTCTTCCCTAGTTCAGTTCATTCAAGGAGAAAGAGCAATAGCTCTGGAGGAGAGGAGTAACAGCATGGCATTCTTGGCCTAGAAGCAAGTTTCCAGATCCAACTGCAAAGTTGAAGTGCTGAGAGCTGAGGGTGACACATGGATGGTACCCGCTTTAACCACGCGATCACTGGAGACCACTGCTCTGTATTATAGAGCAGGCGTGGTCAGGGTGGGCACACAGCAATTTCCAGAGAACGACTGGTATTCTACCTCCCTTTCTCTGGAGATGTGTGCAATCCTTCCACATAAGCTTGTAACTTGTGGCTGTTGGGGTGTGTGCATTAGGAGGGATGAATCCCCCACACATAAAAAGAGAGTAAAGAAAACCTGCTTAATAACTCCAGTTACTGGGGGTTTGCTACAGCAGGCTGGACCAAAGGACTGGTGTGGGTGTGACTATTAAGAGCTCTTGATTCAGCATTAGTTCTAGCTGGAGCAAAAGGAAGAAGTGTCTAGAAAGGAGCATTTTCCAGACCAAAGGACAAAATTATTCAGGCAGGGAAGTAATTCACCTTCCTCTGAAGTACCAGGTAACAGCCAGTGGTGGAGGCAGAATGAAGCAAAATAATTTAAATTAGAAATCTCACCGCCGTAGTGGGTTTCCTCATTTGTATTCAGCTGGAATAATCTGTCGAGGTCACAGGAAGTGAGAAAAGAAAGGGGAGTTAAATCCTCTCAGTTTAACTCAGCTAATGCCTGTTGGACACCCTTGGGTTATTAAGGACGGTTACTGTATTGTCTGATCATTCTTAGCTGATGGGATTTCATATAATCTAGGTTAAATGCATTCTCAGTCTTTCACCTTTCTTCTGCTTGAATGTCATAAGACGGCACGCAGGAAAGTTGGTTGAGAGCCAACCAATGCGAAAAGGCAGGAAACTAACTGGGAAATAATGCAATCTATTTGGAAAGTGCAGTCCTGTACCTTGAAGTTGATTTGTCCTTTACTGAGGATGCACATCCTGAAAAAAATCATGTTCCTCGTATTCTCTGCTCATTTGGTATTGATTGCTGCATCTACATCATCTGTCAGTGGCGCATACCAGGTTGTGCTGATGTGCTTTGCTCTTGGGGAAACTTCCAAGAAAAAGCTTCACACACACAGAGGTAACTTAGTGGAAACACTCGCTCAAGGTGAAGCAGGAAATCGTAAGCAGAATATTAAATAAGAGAAGCAATGTGGTAGAAAAACCATTGCAATCCAACTTCTTTGGTGACAAGGCCCTTAAACAGCTGGAATTGCAGGAGATGCCATAGATAATAAGATTGCTAGAGTCATCTGTGTGTATAGATTTCCCTTCGCACACCCTCCGAAGACGTTGGAGAAAAGACGAGCTAACTCAAAATCGTAGTTACTCTGCGTGATCTTCCCCTGCTCCTGAACCCAATGACTCTTCCACGAGCCTGAACTGATAGACCACATTGAATTTCAAGCCTTGTTGGAAGCTTTCCGCCCTGCTAATCTCCTTCGGAGCCTGGCACTGTCCCTTTAAGAGTACAGCTCGTGAGGGAGATCCTATTTTTCCCTCATGGAAAATGTCATCAAAATTGTGATCTCTTATATCTATTTCTGCTTGGGCCAAAGGTTTTAGTGGGGTACTTTATGTTTCCTTCAAAATTAAAGATTTGGGGATGAAAAAGTCTAAGGAAAGAAGTCTTGAATTAAAAACTGAGAGTTTTGACTTTGTCCCAGTTTGGAACAAGTGTGGGGGCAGACCCCCTTGGTTAGAAGCCTCCTCTTCCCCGATTCACCTCTCCTGGTTGCCTCTTTCCCCGCAAGGCAGAGAGAAGAAGTGACAACTAGGTCACAGCACCCGAATGCAAGTGGAATAGATAACTTTGGTAAAGCTGGATATTAAATCATGCCAACAAAACGGAAGCAGTCGGCCCCGAGATGGGGAGTAAAGGCAGAATTCTGCTTTTGCCTGTTTTGTTTTCTAATAAAAGCAATGAGAAGTGATGAAATGAATATTTATAGAAAGTTAGGATTGTAAGTAGCTACCTGAGCTGCTTCCTTACAAGGTAAATGTGTGGATAAGACACGAGAGAGATTAATTGTCCCAATTAAAGGTTATCTGCTGTACAGAAATATAACAGGATAGTAAATACCAGAGATAAGGATTCCATGTGGCCACACAGGAATGTAAACGGCAAAGGCTTTACCTTTCAAACAGGAGACCTTCAAGGCTGGTTTCATGGAAACAGCTCTACACGAATCGCGTGGGAGCTGGGGTGGGTGTGGGAATGCGGGTGCCTTCTGACGGGGGCGGATGAATGGATTTTCACTGGAGACCAGATATATTTAAGCAATTCTATATTTATTCTCCCACTCACACATGAAGGCCATTTTCATGTTTGCAAAAGCAGCAGGGCGTTAATTTTGTAGGATTCTCAGAGTGGTGGTCAAATCAATTGGTGCTTCTCTTCACAGTTAAAACAAGTGCTGGTTGTGAGAGGTGCAAGGCCATGCTCTCCTGGACTTCCTACACAGCCTCTGCCCGATGAGTCTCCTTAAACAGTGAAAAGCAAAACACATCTCTCAAGAGGCATGGCACTTCATGCCTACAACTCGAGAAACACACACCTTGATCCAGGAGTTAGAAGAGATCCCTCTCTGCAGTCTGAATAATACCCAGAATCTTCTCCCCCAGGAGTCTAGATGGTGTAGGCTGGAATGAAAGAGGTAGAGCAGAAGGAAGGTGCTGGGTGAGTTTGCCCTGTCACAACCAGGCGTGCGGACAGTAAAGAGCAGAAAGGACCCAAAAGTCATGTGTGTGGTCTTTGTCCTGAGGATTGACAGTGGGAGGACTTTAATAACCAGCATCTTCATCAGGGAACTCTGGCAGATGGCTCCTCGATAAATCTTCTGTTCATGCTGAATTAGGGGAGTAGCTGACACAAGAAATTGCAGCGCTACAGACCATAGTGACCTTGAAACACGAGGGGATTTGGTGGTCCTGCTGCAATAAATGTCTAGCTCCTGTCACTGGATGTCATCCTTGCCAGAGCCAGTGCACAAGCAGTCACTTTCATGCTCACAAGAAAACAGGAACTGGAGTGGCTGGGAGCAAAAATAACTGCAGAACAACGGAGATAGACCCGTGACTCCAGTTCAACCACAGGCATGACGCCAACACCAGCAGCAGGCCATACAAATCATGCTTCCTTCTTGCATCGTTTCTCGTGTACTGTCACTGCCCGGCTCCCAGACCCAGGGAGAGGAAGGCTGTGAGGTAAAGCCAGTTCCTTTCATTAAGGCTCAGCCTGAAGAGGCCACTTCTAATTCAGTTGAGTGTGCTTCTTAAGATGTGTGGCAGTGATCAAAACCTGAAGTGAAAATTAGTGCTGAAGTGAAAAGCCCCCTTGGCTTCCAGACTGAGACTCTGCAAGTCTAGAAAATGACTTGGGAATAGAAATGGATTTCTACAGCTCGAAAATGATTTTCCTGCTTTTCATCAGGATTAGCATGAAGTGGGTCAGTTCCTCCCGTGAAAAAACACACAGCTTTCCTGCCCTAGTTGTACTCTGGCGTGAGACAGAAGAGCTTGAATTTCTCAGACATTAGCTTTTTCATAGCTGAACAAGCTTCTTAGTCTCTTATATTTGCACAAAAAAAAAGACTAGAGGGGAAAAAGAGAATATTTTCAGAAAATTTAGAGATATCTGTGTCTCAAATCGCCTTCTGAGTGCCATCAAGCTTTCCCATTGGTCTCTCTGTTGAACCGTCCCCCATACCAACAGATTGAACCTGCACTTAGGCAAAAGCTATTCACCTCCAATCCCCGCCTGGGTAGCTGACTAGAGAAATCATCTGCACGCTGACTCAAAACCCACACTAAGGCTTTGGAAACGTCCACTAGGACTCTCTCAAAATACAGTGGGTGTGTTCCCCCAGTTATGATTACAGCTGACCTGATCAGAGGTCAATTAATTCAGATCAGAGTATTGGTAATAACTTTTTAAAGGACTATCAGAAGATATTCCTGACTATTAGAAACCTAGAAACACAACAATTAAATGCTACTAGTGCATCTCGAGTAGGTGGAGACATGCTGCCCTGCTCCCAGAGAAGGTTTGGAAGAACCTGCTGCCTGCAGGTTATGCTAATGTGAGCTCACTGTTCAAAGTACCTAGGTGATCTTCAGCCAGCAGTGAATGCAATCTGCCAGTTACACCACAGTGATCTGTGTACTCCAGAAAGCCAGCTATTTCCCGAGGTTAATGATTTGCATAACCCCTCTCTCTTCCTCTTGTGCATTCACAGAGCCTCAGTCTCTGCAAAACACCCAGGAGCAGGCTGTCCTATTCACCCAGAGTTTACTGACAGCAGTAAGAGCAGACACACAAAGATCCTCCTTTCATAACCAACCCGTTGACAAGATGCTGGTGGAAGTCATGCACTGAGGATCACCACTTGGTTACAAACAAATAGAAACTGCTACGAAATCACCAAACCCCCGCTAAACCACCAACTGACCCCGCTTTTCCAGAAAACCCCATAATTAATGGGTAAAATTCAGGACAATGTTTTTCCAAAGCTGGGCCAGATGAAACTTTTTCTTTATATTAAAAGTCTTCTGTTTTCCAGAGACTTTCCAAGCTCTCCTTGCTCGTTAGATCAAGCACTTCTTCCTCTCAGCCAGCATTAGCAGCTAACCGAAGCTCTTTCAGCGCAGTAACTGCGCGGTTATTCCAGGACAATATTTGGAGAGAACATAAAGTGAAGATAGGGCGCTTTTCATGTCTAAGGCACCAGAGGCTGGCAGATGCTGGTGGGTTTCAGTCATTTATTGATGTATTTAGTGCGACGGCACTTCAGCTATTCATGGTTTGTTGTGTGAAAATCCGCCGGGGCTCGGTGCTTTTATGGGATGTTCCTTCTCCCTGATTTCTTGCAGTCAGCTCTAAGACAAATCCTGTGATTCCTAATAATACACACGAGAGGAACTTGGGCAATCGAGCGATTCACTATGCCAGAGCATGAGGAACGAGTGTAGAAGGACGGCAATTCAATCGCAAATATATTCCCAACGCAGCAGCTATGGAAAATCAAGAGATGAAGTGAAAGATGAATTTGTGAGGGGAGATGGGGCCCTGGCAGCAGCCTGTTACTGTCGGAGTGGTATTTCTGCAATAATATGTTTTCTTTATGCTTCTGCACACAGGTTTCTATTTGCATAAGGCTTCACAAGGCAAACAGTCTCCCCGCTCTTCTATCTGTGTGTTTACTACGCGTTTCCTCTCATAAAAGATTAATATTGGTGATAATAATAATAACAACAACAACGGCGCAGTAAATTTATGTGACCCTTTTCATACCGAAAGGTCCCAAGATTCCTTTCATCACCAGTGTGGAATGGTCTAGAAAATGAATATATCTGAAGAGAAACAGAATTATTTGGGCTGGAAGGAGCCTCTGGAGATTCCTCATCCAAACGCCTGCTCAAAACTGATCCAATAAATCCACGCCTTCTCAGGCCAATCGTGATCATCTCCAAGGTCAGAGAGCCTAATGCACTTCGGGGCATGTGCTGTATAACCAGCCCCCTCAGTCAGCAACAGCTTCCACCCTTCCCCACCCGAGCAGCTATCCTATGCTGCCTCCACGACCAAAGCCTCCAGCATTCCCTCTCTGTTCCCAGAGGAACGGAGTTGGGCAGTGCCTATAGTTGCTTATTTTACTCCTGTCTCCTCTAAATAAAGCCAGCCTTCTCCATAAACATTCTCTGCTTCTAGAGAAAAGGATAACTCACCTGCTCAGTGCACTGCTTTAAGCCCAAGTTCTGCCTGGTTTTACTGAGTGTTGCAGCAGGGAATGCGAAATTACGGGCATCAGTGGAAAAACTTGATTGGCACATAATCATCACAGCAGTGGAAGCAACCCCTTCCCTATATATTGTGTCCTGAACACAATAAATATGCGGTTGCCCTATTCAGAGCTGCTCAGGCCAGATCAGTTTGGGGTCTCTACAGCAGAGAGTTTCAGGTTTATAATCTTTCTGATGCTGCTTTATGAAATCTTACTTCTTGGCTTCGGTGGCAGATAAGTGGAGAAACATCTTGCTCTTAAAGAGCACAGAATCACTGAATTATTGAGGCTGGAAAAGGCCTCTGAGATCACCAGCCCAGCTCGGGACCAAAGTGCAGAATTTGGCTTCCTTCGAGGACGGCACTGGTCCATCCTACACTGGTGGTGACCACCCTTGGCATTTATAGAGCACTCCACATTCTGAAATCCCTGTGTGCGCATTCGTTATTCCACCACCCCGAAATAACCCAGCCCGCTTTTAAAGCAGTGAAACGAAGGCACTGANAGCTGCACACGCGCAAAGGCAGGGCTGCCATGAAGAGAGCCATGGCACTGCATTACCCCCCTTGGAAACCCCGTGATCTCTGCTCTGTACCAAAACAAAAGCACAGGCTGTGATTCTGGAATAAACTCATCCCTGCTGCATCTGGATCGCTTTTCTGAGGAATAATCTAATCACCTAATTTAATAATCATGTTTTTCCCCAGGATTAGGGTCTTTGTTCAGAAAAATCAATTTATTTAGTTTCTCTGCCCCTATTTGTTCAGAAAAATCAATCTATTTAGTTTCTCTTCCCCTGTTTTTGTAGTGTTTTTCGAAAGAATAATTCATCCTCACGGGATGAGACCGCTGCCTAATATTTACCCAGTCTCTAGCTGGAGTAGTCAGTCACAACAGACTGCAAAAGTATTAACTGCACCCAGCTAATTTGTTTTCTGGGAAAGAGGAACCTCTGCAAAAATAACTTCTAACAGCAGAGTGCCGTGAAATAAACTCAGCCTGTTGGTATTGCACTGTCTTGGGGAATTGAGCTGAAGCCGAGCATCAGAACACACTCAGAAAACGAGGCAATGAATCTGGAAAGTTAAAGGCTACCCCCTCCTCCCGCTCTTCCTCTTAGGAGACAACGAGACACCCGAAGCGGTTAACCCTCTGAAAGCAAAAATCCTGAGGGGAGATCCCAATAATTACAAACATGTTAGCATGTCTTAACAAATTACCTTCCCTGAGCTGCCCCTTCCCAAGTGACTGCTAGCACACAGCCACCTTCTGCCACTGCAAGGTCAATTACTTCATCTCTGCAGCGGGCTGTAAGCAAAGAGCTGGAACGGTCTGCGTGCAGTACCGAGTCGCCCACAACAGCACCCTGTCTGTGCGTGAGCAGCTGCCTTGCAGAGAGGTCCTCTTCCATCCTAAGGCTTTGCCTGTCTGACCTCAGAACCTGCTTCGGCACAGTGCAGTTGGGGGAGTGCCTGTCCTCCTGATGGCATGGGGAGAGGCTCCCAGGCAGCTCTGTAAGGACAGTTTAGCAAGGCCTGACCCATGGGAGCTGATTTCAGACAGAAGCTCTTTTGGCTCCTACCTGAGCCACAGCTCCCATCCCACTCAGCCTGTTCCCGGCCATGGGGTCTCAGAAACCTGGCTTGATCTCAGTCTAGCAGTATTTCTATGAACAGCAGAAAAGAACCTTATCTAGTACTGAACTGCCAGGCACATGAACTTGTCTTTGGCTCTGGATACTTAGCGTTTTGCCTGTGCTGAGCAACCGCCTTCAATGAATAACAGAAATGTACCAAAAAATAAGTTATCTGCAAAGGTAGCAGCTAGAATTTTAGAGCCTCAGTGCTGTTCTGAGCAGTCCTGAATGCACAGACCGTCTACGTTTGTATTCATCCCTAGTACGAGAACTGTCCTACCTAGTGTCTTTCACAACCAAATGAATAGTGGACCTGTTCTTACGGGGTTTTTTGGGGGGTGACTTGGATTTTTTTTACAATACTGAGAAAGTTGATAGGGTTGGACTGTAATTAGAGAAAACCAGCAAAGAACAGGGGGAACCGGTCTGGAAGACAGCTGGAGTTCAGAACGCGTTGCAGAAGTTCATCTTTATTCATAAAACTCATGGCAGCAGACCCTGACTCAAAAAGGCTGTGCTGTAGTTTTATCTTCATTTCAAGGGCTGTGCATGGAGTTGGAACCAGGCAGCCTGTGTCACAAACAGGCTAGTGAAAATACACTATATTGTTCTCAAAAATACACTGCTGACATTAAAGCCACATTTTGCCAGGGCTCCCATGCTCTGCTCTTTGATGATTACTTCCACAAAATTATTCTAAGCGATGACACATTAGCTATTAAGGCAGAGAGTTTTCAAAGCCCTGCCTTGCCAGAACAAGATAAGTAGTCCTAGAAAAGTCTCTTTCTGTCTACCTCTACCAGACACGCAGCAAGTACAAAGCCAGCATCAAACAGCCTCGCGGAACACGTGGCAACGAGAGGCAAAGTCAACGTCAATAGCTCATTCAGAGGCTTTGTGGCTTTGCCAGCGCTCCCAGCAATTGCCCAGTTAGCACTGACAGCAGCGGTGGTGTTCACCAGACACCAGCCCGAGACTCACACTTCTTACCTTTGAAACTGCAGGGCGCACGCAGGGTGGAAACTGCTGAGTCCCTATTGACAGGCACAAGAACCTCACCCTGAACTGGTGACTTGGACGTGACAGTCTTTCATGGCCAAGTCAGTTTGTCTCCCTTAGAAGGCAGCCCTCGTCTGCACGATAGCTAGAACAAAACCACTGCAACCCCCTTCCTTCCCGAAGATGCTGGAGTTTGTAGTCACTTGAGTCTATGGGGAAGAAGTAGATCGGTGCATCCAGCCCTAAGGGAAGAGTAGGAGGACTGCAACACATACGAAAGTCTAAAGTCCCAAGTAATGAACGCAATGGACTGCCACAGGAATATGTCCAGGTGGCTTTTAAAAAGAAGATGACTCCACAACCAACCAGGGCAGCCTGTTCCAGGGATCTGCCACCCTCACTGTGCAGACGTTTACTCTTATATTTATGAGGAATCTCCTGTGTTCCAGCTGACACCCATAGCCCCTTGTCCTGTCTTTGGATGAGAGAAGAGCCTGGCACCCTCCACATTTATAAACATTAATAGCTTCACCCCTCAGCCTCCTCTTCTCCAAGCTCAAGAGCCCCAGCTCCCTCAGCCTTTCCTCATCAGGGAGATGTTCCACTCCCTTCATCATCTTCGTGGCTCTGCACTGGAGTTCTATGTCCTTGAACTGGAAACAATATTCCAGGTGTAGCCTGCCATAATACTTTGATTATTGAAAACAAAACTCTTCCGACTTCTACCTGAGTTCAGACATTCTGTTATTTACAGCCAATGGGTCATGAATGTCTGAACAGGCTCCTGTTACTGTTAACCAAAAGCCACTCTCATCCCATGGAGGGTTAAAAAGAGAGACACCCAGTGCCCTGTTGTATATTCATCTTAATTATAGTGATTTCAGCAGTTTAAAGCCCTGTTTTGATTCTTTGGCTTTAGCCTTTTCCTCGTTACTTGCTAGCTTTCTAGAGGGTCTGCAGAATGCTTTTCCTTTTGTTGTCAAAAATACTAAACTGGATTTAATGATATATTTTCCTTTCTTATCAAAGGAGCAACTGTGCTGGGCTTTGAAACCTTGTTTGCACTCTGAGAGGAAGGCAAATCACAGCACCACAGTAATGATGAGGCTGGAAAAGACTTGGTTGGCTTTAGGTTGGACTGGATGATCTTGAAGGTCTTTTCCAGCCTCATCAGTACTGTGAGACTGTGAGTAGAACACTGTTCTCTCTAACCAGTCCGTTGAAGACAGTGCTCAACTCACAGGCCCACACTATGCCTCAGAATTTCTGGTCCTGGGCACATCCACAGGTTTCCCAAGGACATGTACAGACAATGAGCAATGCTTTTAGAGAACTCTTTTTTGAAAGGATTCTTTTCAGGATTCTCCTATAGACTCCTTAACCTCAGCCACTTAGGGCTTCAGCATTGATTTATAGCAGTCAGAATGACCACCCTACACAAAGGCCATCTGAAAGGGGCATTTGAGTGGCAAACTGACCAAGGTGAATTCCAGTCATTCCATCTCATCTCAAACAGAAGCACGTTAAAGAGTCCCAGGACAGAGGTTACTGACCGAGGGACTAGTAGGGCAGGAAGAGTACTTTTCCATTACTTACGTGGTACTCAAGAAGTGGCCATCAGCACTCATCATTACTGCCCTGGCGAAAGAGAAGGCAACCACTTATGGCTTGGCTTGATCAGCTTGGGTCTATACTGATGCCGTTATGTGCAGAGCGTTGCCCTCATCAAAACCTTGAAGTAGGTCTTCCTGAAATGCACGATCCACGAGGACAAAAACAGTCCAGAATCCCAGCTAACAACAGCATTTTCCTCAGAAATGAAACCAAGTTAATGGGCTCACAGACATTTGCCTCACATTATTGATTAATATCGTCTTTAGTTTCACCTCCCTCGGTGAAATCAAGTCCGTTCCTCAAACCAGACAGCCTACACCTTGTCACTGCACTGTAATCAAATGGGCACACTCCATCCCGACATGGATTTATTGATGCCTCAATTGGCCTCCCCTGTCCAGAGACTCGGGACTTCAGGAGGGCAGTAAAACCTGAAGGGAGGCAAGGGTGCTACGACTGTCTTTACCACTGGAGTCCCGCGGACCAAGGGAATCCTTAAGAACATCGTGGACTTTCCGAAAAGAACAGCAGGAACAAAGCTCTGCTGATGCCTTCTGAGCTGCAGTCTATTCTGAGGAATAGGGACATGCCGCAATGGGCACTCATTCTGCCTTCCTGAATCTGAGCCACAAAGCCTCTTTTAGCTATTTTGAGATCCATTTTTGGGTTTGCATTATGTTTTTTGCTCGAATCGAGAGAGCGTGACTTTTGCCAGAGTCATCAGTAAGAAAACGAGATGAGAGATGGAAAACATCAATAAAAGTCAGAGGAGCATCTGTGTGAAGTGGAAAGTACAGCTGCCAGGAGTGGCTCCAGCTGCTGCTGCATTGAGAAAACAGGAAATAATCCAAGAAGTGGATGTAAAAAAAGGGGAAGCAATTGTGGGAGCAGCACATGGCGACAGATTCCCAAGCTGGAGACTGGAAATTCTGATGCAAATTACAATTTTCCTCAAAGTTCAGGGCTGTTGTGCTAGAAGGTTATAACTGACCGCTGTGTGATCGGTGCACGGGCAGTGTAGTTAAGGACACCGAGTGCTGGTGCATCCTTCCGAGTGAGATGAAGAACAAGGAGTTGTGTTTAACATCGTTCACCACCAGGCACGGGTGTGCAAAGACCTGTGAAAACAGTATCTTCAGTCAGCTGCATCCTGCGTAGAAGCAGGTGAATTCCTGAACAACATTGAGACCTAGAGCCAAACCTTCTACACATTGTGTTATTACCTCCTAGTACTGGCACTCAGTTTATTCTGTCCTAGTGTGGTAAACATTCACCTATGAACACCAGTCAGATCCCACTCCCTTTCCCATTTGGGTTTCTCATGTTTTATCAAAGGGAGGTTAGGGGAAACAGATCAAAGCTGAAGATGCAGCATGGCTGGGTATATCCTACGTAGCTTGCCCCATAAATTTGGGGGAAGACAGGTGCAGTTTTCTCTCAGACAAAAAAACCCAAGTAGTAGAGTTTATTTCAAAGTCACTGAATAAACATTTGTCGCTCCCTTCCTCCTCCTCTTCCCTGCATCCTTTTGCCACCCTCCACTGAGGCCAATACTGGTGATCACAAACACGTAGCTAACCCCCTCAACGTGCAGGTACAAGAATCTGCACATCCAGCAGTACTTTGAGTAGTTGTGACCTGTACACTGCCATGGGTTTACCCTTTTAATGTTCTGCTCCTTGCAATCTCATATGTCAAGCACAGTCTAGCTTCTACTCTCTGTCTGCCAGATAAACTCTTGCTGCAAGGAAACGCTCCTCTGAGGGGTTTTGCTGTCAGTGGCAGCTAGCAGATGCTGTATGGACCAGTCTGAGCTCATGCCTGGATCATCTGCAAGCTACAGGTAACCGGGACAGCTGTGTCCTCGTACCTGTGGCCTCCCATGCTCCTGCTCTACTGCAGAAAGGAATAGCTGAATCAAAACCTGAAACGAAGAGGGGAACATGAACAGCAGCCCAAGTGTTTAACTGCAGGTGTCATTTTCAGTGCTGCAAGTTCAGTTACATCTTTCAGCAAGGAGGCCTAAAGCTGGAGCTCTTATTAGATCCTTCCTCCAGGCTTTAAAGGCTTCTCCAGCTTCTCCTGTGCATTTCAACAGGGCCCTGGGCTGGCTTCCCTTTAATAAAGGGCTACCGACTGCTTCACTAAGACAAATGGTGCCTGACAAACCCGGTGTGCACAACATCGGGCAACAGCAGTAGTGCAACTGGTATCACACACCTGGACATGCTCCAGGCTTTTGGCACCAGCCCACAGGCCAGCTTTGTCTCTAAAATAGTCACAGAGCCTTTGGAAAGTAACGGGAGTGATCTCCTGGGGCTGTACGAGCAGACCGAGATTTAAACCCCATGTCCTACTCTGCTGCATCGCTTCTTCCACAGGGATTTAACTAAGGAGAAGCGTGGTCTCCTGGGCAACTCACCCACCAGCTGCTCTAAAGCACAAGAAAGGGTGAATGAGGAGAGCACTCAGTCGTCATCACTTTGGTCTGTTTGCCTTTGCTTTCCTCTCCAGCGTCCGGGGTCACTCCGAGCCCGATATTCATTATGTTGTTTCCCTTGGGCAATAGTGAAAAGGGCACAGAGTTTTAGTAATCACCCCCTCTATGTCTTACTGGCAAGTTTCTGATTGAAGGATTACCTGGCTAATGCGTGTTTCCATGAGGCTCTGGAAATGTTAGTGCTATTTAAAAAAGCTCTGGCATTTGAAACAGTCAACAACAAGAGACTGTGCTGATAAACAGTACCGGGGCCACGTTCGGCTGGATCCGACAATGAGGATCAGCTTTGTCCGGACACCATGCATTCGTAATCCACTGCAAAACTCTTTGGTTCCGAATGCTGGACACCACAGAAGCTGGAAGTGGTGGGAAAGGTCTAAACCGCTGCCAAACCGAAACAAACCCCCTAAAACTAACAGACCGTGCAGCTGCCGTTACTGATGATTATTATTATTATTATTATTATATATCAAAGATGAAACTTAACTTTTTGCTAGTCAAATTCTTGTGGAGGGTGAGGAGCAAACCCAGACTGTGCGCTGGCAGTCTCGAGCTGATTTTGGCGGTTGTACCAAGTGTGTAACTCACCTCTAGCTCAACCACGAAGCTGTGAGCAGGATAATAGGAGTTACGCCTACCTGCACCAGAAAGGGCTTTGAACGCTTAATTGGATTCCTCTGGATGTTTTGATCCTGTCTTCACTTGCAGAAAAGCAGCATAAACGGTTTCCTTAGAGAAGTGTAAACCATGTTCCCTTCGACTACTGAGATTTAAATCTATGAAGTCCTTGTATGAGTCTCAGCTGGAACGCAGAACTCGATGCCCTGATGGCTCGTGGTGAGGATACAGATGATTTACACACAGCATGACTGCCTTGGAAATACAGGGGTTTAATTAACTGTCACATCGAGCCCTTCACCTTTCTTTCGCACTGCTTCTGCTACCTCTCTTCTTCAGTCGGCAGTGAAAATCACACTTGTCCTTGGTTATGCGAGTTCACCTCTCGAGGCAGTGTTTTCCCTCTGGAAAGAGGAAGAAAGCTGGAAGAACAGCTGGGTTTTCCCCGAGTATTGTCCCAGCCATTTAATTAAATAACACAGCTCACATGAAAATGAGCCTGCTGATCTCACTTCAAGACTTACCCAGATCTTTGCCCAATTCCTACATCAACCTTATTCCGAGGGACATCATAATTACCTTCAGATAAAAGCACACCGTGTGTCAGAAATGGAATCAAAGTGGTGAGAAACCATGCAGCTTGAGAGCCCCTCCATCCCCCCTCTTTTCCTTTCTCTGGCTGCATTCATACTCGGCTGCAGAAAAATGCTTCTGCTTTTGCTGAGTCCAAGGTGACAACAAATTCAGCTAGCAAGTAACCACGTAACTCCCATCCTTTCGTCTTCCCCAGATCTGCCCCTTGTTACCTGCACCAGCAGAATTCGGCTGTTGTTTTTACTTCAAGGTCTTACCTGAGCAAATTAGAGCATCAGCATCCCCTCTCTCCATCTGTTGGCCACGCTTCCTTTGATGCAGCCCAGGATGCAATGTGCCTGCTGGGCTGCAAGCACTGTCTGCTCACGTCCAGCTTCTTGTCCATCAGCACACCTGAGCCCTTTTCCTCAGAGCTGCTTCCTCTCACTGCCTCTCCCAGCTTGTTTTGACACTAAGTCTTGTTGAACCTCATGAGGGTCACTTGGGCCCTCCTCTCCAGCTTGTCTGAGTCCTTCTGAATGACCCCACATGCCTCCAGTTTATCACTCAGCTCGGTGTCATCTGCAAACTTGCTGATGGTGCATCGATCCTGCTGCGTATTAAAACCAGCAGGGAGTACAGACCCCTGAGGAACACCACTGCCTTCTGTATTTGATCACCCAACTAATTCCTTGTCCACTGAACTGTCCACCACTCAAATCCATGGCTCTCCAACTTCCTCACATACTTCTTTACACAGTTTAAAACAGAATTTTAAGTGCTTCAGACAGTACTTTTCCAGGATAATCAGCTTTTTCTCTCATTTGTCTATTCGATTCGATCTTAATATTCTTCCATGCAGATATATTGGTTCATTACCTACATTCACTACTATAATTGACATAATATTTTGTGTAAGGTATCAGTAGTTCCAGATAAAGGTAGAATTAATACCTGATTCTCACTTACACTGCGTTAGCTCTTCTCTTACTGCAGCAGTAGGAGTTAGCTCCAAACACCCACAGAAAAAGCCTTCCTACATACTCTGTGTGCTCAGTCCTCGCAGGCAGCAGGACTATGTTACTGAAGTGCCTCAAGCTTGGTTCTGAAGCTGTGGATCACAGAAGAGTTCAGCATTCTCTCAGTAAAAGCCAAGAGGCAGCAGGTACACTCACATTCCTGGAAGACACTTGAGCAAGTAAGAATGCATTTGGTATTTACTCTTCCCTCTGAGCCTTGGAGAGATTAAGTAAACTGAGTGAGAAGTAAACCAAAACAAAACACGTTTAGCTTTCTTTACTCTGTAAGTTGACCTGCAGCCAAAAATACTGAGTGACTTTGTTTCCCCACGATATGAGTGTAACCCTGCACGTTTATAAACAACCGAATAAGCTGTTTGTAGAATGAAGTGCTGCTTACTAGCTGGCAATTTGCACTGTAGCCTTGCCTCTTCCCTGCATCCTCCAGATAATTGGTACCGAAATTAGCTGCATCTGTTTTGCAGTTCACAGAAGGAAAGGTAGTGAGAACTCCACTGCCTCTCAGTATTCTCCAGTACCAGCACTGCTGCGTTCACAGCTGGCACTGATGACTCGTCTGCACGGTGCAGATCTCGAGGCGGGGTGGAGGTCACTAGCTGGTGTTGTCTCAGTAGTCTTGATGATGAGATTGCTAGATAGCAGGAAACCATCCTCAGGGGCTGCCACCAAAAGCTGTCCTTAACGGTTTGTCATGGCATTGTCGCTTCCTTTTGGGTATAACTCCATCACATCTGTCTCCTGTGGCAAGAAAAGAGGCAGCACCGGCACGTTTGTAAGTCCATACCTGATAAAACCACCGGGGCTTTGAAGTGATGACAGCAGGAAGGGTGTCTGTACCACAAATAAATCTCTGCTCTTGCCAACTTGTGAATTAGCAACTGTATGAGTGGTAGATGGTGCAGGATACCTTTGTGCCACCTGAACACTTCGAGAAAAGACATTTTGGGGGAGATCTGGGTTAAGAGACAAGTAAACCACACAGGAGCTCTGGGGCACAGGCAGAAACAAAAGCAGCACCTGTTTGGACAGTGGCTCTCGAGCACAGAAGTTCTGGGGGCTGAGCTCTGCAGCTTGCAATTCTGTGTAGATTGTAATTTTCCATCCTTTTTCATGTTATTTCTAGCCTGGATCCTCCCACTCCTATGCATCCTGGAGGTAGTTTCTGAAGACACTGTAGGTGTTTGATAGGTTAGGAATTACCTACAAGGTTTTCCATTGCATTTCAGAGAAGCAAAATAAGGTCCATAAACTAGGAAAGGATGATAACCACTAGAGGCCAAGGAGGCAGAAGCTGTTGGTTCCTGCTTGATGCTCAGCAGCTGTTGTGAAATGAGCACTAAAGCCCTAATGAGGAAGGCACAGAAGTGTTGGCATTGTGGTCTTCTCTTGAAGAGCTGGGATTGCCTTGCAGTGAGGTCAGGAGAAGCATATCACCTTCCTAAATCCAGAAATACTTCCACCCTTTGTGTCTAAAGCTTCAGCTGAAAAGCTTTTGCCAGCTGGGGTTACCCTGTGGGGAAGAAAAGTCTCGTTCCGGTTGCCAAAGCAGGTGGGGTCTCATCAAAAGTCAGCACAAGTTTTACCTCAGGTTCCTCACCTCTCTGCGAGCAGAGGTTGGTAGGTGAGCGGCTAAGAACGAAAGGGCAGTCAGATCATCACCACAGGCTGTGGAAATCAACAAGCCATGTGCTCCTTTCCTTGGATTCACATGCTCTGGCTCTCGGAAGGGTTTGTTTCTTTCCAGTGTTGGTCGTTCTGAAACCGGTGTTTCCAGTCGAGTAGCTTGCAGGCAGCTTTAGAAACCGCAGCTGTTGAAGCTTACGCTCTTGCTACTAAACTTTGGGGTGCAATAGGTTATTTCAATCAGCACAGGGCAAGACCCCACATTCTGTTCTACAAATGCAGGGGTGAGGCATCAGGGTTGCTTCTGCATTGTGCATCTTCTCCAGAGTCTCTGAAAATCCAGCCTGCTAGTGTAGGGTGAGACAGTACCTGTGACAAACCACAGGCAGAGCACCTAAAAAAGAGCCTTCTTTTTTTACCCCCTTTTCCCCAGACTTACCTTGGCACTGGGGCACAGAGCAACAGGAGCTGAGACCCGGGCGAGCGGAGATTTTATAAAAGCAGAGTCTGAGTCAGCCCCTTCATCTCAGGGAGACAGGCGTTCGAGATGCTGGTGACTGATGAAATAGTTACCAGGTTTTCAGTTACAATAAAGGAGAGTGATGATGTTGGCGTCGTTCTTCACAAACTGCCCTCATCCACCATCCTGTCAAAACAAGAGGTAGCTGCTGCCTCTCCACAGAGCGTCCAAACGCCCGGGTGCTTTAGCAATAAAGCAGTGCGAACCCGTGTACTCTGCTGCCTGTGAAGAGCTGGCTCCCCAGCCCCTGTGGGTTTGTGCAGCAGAGCTCTTGGCTGCGGTTAATAATACCAGCAGGAAGCCCTGGATGACATGTTCTGTCACCACTGGGCCCCTTAATAACCACTAAGGGCTTGTACCCCTCCTCTCCCTAGCTGTATTTTATGTGGAGTGACAGGAAGAATTCACCTCTGTCACCTTCTCTCGCAGCCTAAATAGAAATTAGGAGAAGATATTCATGAAGGGGGGGGGAAAGTGGGGAAAGGGAGGAAGGAAAAAATCTCCAGCTATCATAATGTTAATACAACGGTACAAAGAAGATAACTCGGGGAAGGCAGAGATAACAGCCTGTACCTTATCTCAGTTACCTCCTGCTCTGGCTGGTCCACATGAATGTGCAGAGTGATGGGGACTGGAAAAACAGCACTAACTGCAGCCGAGCTCTTTGCCATGGGGCAGCAAGTAAAACTCTGGGTCAGCGTCAGTGCCTTTGAAGTTGTCTACAGCCCAGGAGCACCCCTTGCAGATGAAATGCCCTTTGGTGAATTTCCCAGATAGCAACATACTGGAGTTACCTGTTCAAAAAGGGTCCAGTTGTTAGGGCTACTCTGTGGGAAAGGGTGCACACAGGTTTGTAGCAAAACGATAACATGATGAAATCCTCCCGAGCTCTACTGAGCTAATGCTAAAAGATGAGGGGTCCTGCATGCCCTCGTGAGGTGATTTATATTCATTCCCTCACATAACAACTGCAGGTGGACACGTTAGGTTTTCATAAAGCAACTGCAGAACACAGTACATTTCCAGTTCACATGTAGTCTATGACTTAGGACTCCTTAGAATCTGACCACAGGAGCTCTGCCTTGCTGAAAGCCATCCGTACTGCAACTGGATGCACTTGGCACAGGCATCCAAGCTTGACAGTTGCAGTCAGCATCACCACGGCTTTGTTTTGAACTTCTGGATTTTTCATTTGGTTGGCCAGTGGTGTCAGGAAACTTCTTCTTCCTTCTATGCTCCAGAGGGATGGGCTATCCAACCAGGAATCCGTGAAAGGCACACCTGAGAGACACAGACAGGCTTTTCGGGTGCCAGTAAATCAGATTATTAGAGACGAAAGAATCAACCAGACAGAAATGCATGTCCTGGTGGTGGGAAGGGTTTCATACAACGTTCTCACAGCACATATATGGATGCACCCACCGTCTCTTTGCCAGCTCCTTTCCCCACCACTGAACTGCACTTCGTCACGGTTGCTTTGGAGGTTTCCAGATAAAGTTGCCCACAAACCCATCTGCGTTTTGAACGCAGTGGACCTGGAATGACCTTTTCACGGGCGTTCACTAAGCAGCATTTGGGTGTAAGGAGATTATTTGGCTTGGGCTCGCTCCATGCCTCCCTGTGCTTTGAACAAAGCACTTCCCTGGGCTCAGAGGGCCCTCACAGCTCCTTGGTGGCTGTTCACGTGGACCAGATGTGGGCTTTGCGTTTCCAAAATGCATCATCCCAAACGACTCTCTCTCCTCTCCTATTTCTGTTTCCAGTAGCCAGCTGACTACAGCATGTATTTAACTACAGGTCTGGAGAATAAAGGGGGGATTTCTCTCTTGGAGGTGCATTTCTCGCCATCTGCAGGACTGCCTGCAAACACAAACGACTGCACAAGCTCACCGACCAGGCTTTGAGCAGGCTCCAGGGAAGGTCTGAGGTACTGCAGAGAGTAATGGTACTGGCAAAGCAGATGGCACCCTTTGCTCACAACCAGTCCTGGAGCCATATGCTACCGCGCTGCAAGGGTGACAACATCAGAGTGGGCATCACTCCTCTAATGAGACAAAGAGCAAAGACATTGGAAAATTATCAGTGCAGTCTGCTGCTAGGTGTAAAACGGGGAGTTTGAGTGGCCTCGTGTGCGCACATCTAGTTTCTAGAACAGCTCTCTGGAGAAATATTGACTGGGATCCCAAAATACACAGCCATTTAACAAAACTAAGAACAGATTCTGCAGAGTCCGCCTTCTTCGGTCGAGAGAAAAGGGAAATGCTGACAACTTCTCTCATCAAGAACAAGACTCTTAGGCATTTGCATGTTCAGGAAAGCGATGTGCCTGTCAATCAGGACGTTTCCTGTGCCTGCACAACGCGCCCGCCCCAGCGCAAGGGCACGGTTTATGTTATGCAGCTTTAGAATTCATCCTTACTTTGCTTCCAGTGGTTTCTGCAGTCACAGGAGAAAATGCATTCAGATCTTTTCCTCCTGCAGAAACACAAATGGAATTTCCATTTCTCCCCAGAGGCGAAGTTCCCCCTACAGGTAACTGTCGAGTTAGTAAGGTTTCTCTCGTGCTGGAACAGTCCTGCGGGTTTCACTGAAACACATCCGAAAGTGTCTCTTCATTCTTAAGACCAACCTGCTCCTGCTGTCTGCAGAAGGCAGCAACTGCTGCTGCTCACCTCCTTGGCACGTGCTCTAAGACACCCTCCCATCATCACTTTCTCTTCACCACCTGTAACAGCAGGGTACAGAGAGTACTTGGGATTTTGGCTTAGAATGCTTGGGGTTGTGCCTGCTGGAGCAGCAAAGGCCGGGGTGGGGGGGAAGGTAGTGCTGGTGGAAGATGATTGAGATGCTATTTTCTAAGCCTCTTGGTCCCTGTTTCTGCTCCTCTGAGAGACAGAACACTGTTCTAAAGGATCTTCTTCATTTCTTCAGCAAAGTCAAGAGTTACATATAAGTGCTAGTGATTTCTTACTATCAGAGTTTCTCTCACAGTCCCATGCATACATGCATCTTCTGTGAGACCCAAATATTTCAAATCCCAGTATTAAGGGCTCTAGTATCTGTTTCAGAAGAGATTTCCCAGGGAAGCTGATGGGTTGGGTTTATACTTGGTGGAGAGGGGACGGTGAGATGAGGCAGCTTACTACACAGGGTGGAAAATGTCTACATAGCCATTTCTCAGACGGTGAGGTCTGCACATTCCCCCTGCAGGCAGCTGGAGTTAAAACAAACACACAAGCAAAAACCACACCAGACCCAAAGTCCTCCCACCCCCAACACGAGCAAAACCAAAGAGCCCCAAAAAAATTTGAGGAAACCCTGGAGGAATCCACTTGGTGTGCAGCTCTGTCCAGTCCCTCCTGTCAGGCTGTCACATTCTCTGTGGTTGTGCTGCCACTGGGAGAGGAGCGCAGCAGCATTCGGTACCTGCTGTGTGTTTTTATGTCCCTTCTCTTTGAACAATGAGAGGACGTGCGTGACATCCCTCTTTGAGTTTGCAGTGCTTCTAAATAACACCTGGGGGAACAATGAGGAGCACGTATTTGATAAATATATGTTATTTCATATTTAATTGCTTCCAATGGGACCCGGAATGCATCCCTTGGAAAGGAATGAGTACATAAGAAACAAACTGTACGAAACATCTGAGTGATGCCTCTATTCCTCACGAGTCATATATAAAGCCTTAGAGCAGCAGTTCTTTCTGCTGCTTTGCTACCTGCTGCCAGATGGACGGGGGAGTGAGAGAAATGCAGGACAGACCCAAGGAATAAACAGTAGAAGTAGCACCGCCAGGAATTAACGTGGTGCAAATGAAGGCATAAAGGAGAATTATGTTTCCAAACCGCTTGATAAATGCCTCTTGGATAGGCATATGTGAAGAATAGGTAATAAACCACACTACTTGCAGGAGCACATCTGACTCAGGCTAGTTCCACTTGTTTATTTGCATACTTACAAGCGCCCATTTAAAAACTCTCGGTTCTCTACCTGCCCGCTGCAGACAGTGCTGTGCCACTGCATTTCCTGAAGGCACTGACTCGCACAGCTTTGGTCTTGTCTGAAGACAAATGCAATCAGGTTCTTCTACTGTTTACCCATTTTTAAGATAATAATTGTCACCTTTTGCCTGCAACTACCAAGTCCTGGACTAATTAACTAATTAATTTAGGTGAAGTACTAATGNATCGTCCACGAAAGAAGGTAATTGCTGAAGACTCAACTTTATCCCAGAAGTTTGCTTGCTGCCTTTCGGAGGCAGCAGCAGCCCTGGTTTGAGCCAGGACAGAGCTAGGTCTCTTCTGTGATTGTATTTTTCAGCTCAGACTCTCTTAAACAACCGCATCTTCCGAATCGATGTTTTCGTGGCCACGTGTCTGTTTCGGGACACAGCCCTGGATGTCTACAGTTCCTACCAAGGACTGCTTTGCAGAAAGTCTCTTGCTTATACTGACTGGCTTCTTGAAGACCGAGGTGACTGCCAAACCTTGGGTGCCACGTTGGGGTGAGTGAGAGGTGTACGTGTGGGGACAGCACATAGTGCAAGCGGCCCTAAACTGACTAATGAGGTGCTCCATCCCCTATAGGTTATGTTGCATGTAAAGCTGAGGGATCACAAGGGTGAAGCTCTCTTCTTTGATGGCTGATGTCTACGTAGAACTCTGTTCTGTCTTTAATCCCAGCCTGTGTGTTCTTGAATCCTGCTTCCAAGCCCAGCTTCTGCCACTGTTTCCTGTCTGCTGCTGAGTGCAGTCCAAGACATCCCCGGTGTCCGAATCAGTGGTGGTAGTGATGTAGCTGCCACCAGGGGGTTTGGTTCAGTGTCAGTTCTGTACATATTTCATGCTACTATTACTATTGTCATTACAGCAGTTTTAGTTTCCTTTCCCAATCCAGAAGATTTCTCCATTATTCCCTTCCCCTTTGAGGAGGGAAAGGGCTGATGGAGAGCATCTGTCATTTGTCTAGTGGCCAGTCCAGCCTCCACCTATGACAGGAGGATGAGACAAGTCCCTTCACGGGTAGACAGTTATAATCCTGATATTTCTAGCTGTGATTCCTTTTTCCTTGTCCTCAGTGAAAGCTCTTAGACCACCTTAGAGCTGCAGTTATTAATAAATACTAAAACATAGTCAGTCCTAAGTCAGTACTTCTTTCTGCTGCTGGTTTTATTCCCTTTATCACCTAACGAGGGCCATTTGCCAGACTGAATTAACGAGCACAAGGCCAGCAGCTAAACGTTCTCAGCAGGACATTTACTTCCCAAGCCCCTCAAACCAAGGGATACAGGCTTGTTTTTCTTGAGTAAACATGTAGTGCAGGTCCCCATTTCCCTTCATGCCGTAACACTACAGTTCTCCTAAAGGGGCACAGCATGACACTAATCAGTAAGAATGATGCTATAGTTATGTCGTTCCAGTGGCTACCGCAGCATTGGTTAGTGATAGAAACAATCAACACTAATTACCTTGTTAGGGATTTCAATTAGGTTCCAGTGCTTCTGTGTCTTCCAGTAAGTTTTCTATCTCTAGAGACAAAGCTGCTCACGTCCTCCAGCTCTTCCTGCTATTTAGAACGAGCTCTGAAAAGGCACATCTGGAAGCTTAGTGTCTTTATTAACTATTATTAGAAAAGAATAAAGGGAAAGGAACTTAACTTCCCTATTTCTTGTGTTAGCTGTTTCATTCTGGCATCTTGTTCCTGCTTTCACTGTCTAACAGGAGAGGTTCAATAACAAAGCCAGCTGATGAATTATTTCCCTTCCTTTCACCGTCATCTCATCTGCCCCGTGAAGTCAGCTTTGAACTGAGTTCTTAGACCGTGATCAGAGAATGAAATTAAATGCTGCCTGTAATCACTTTAAGAAGTCATCTGACAGCACTGGGGAGTTCGTGAGGTTTTTCTGGTTGTTGCAAGGACCAGGCTGAAAGAACTGCAGTCTTATTCTATTAGTTCTCTTTTGGGAAAGAAACTAGAGATAAATGTTCTTCATGCCTTCCCACAACTTCTCATTTAGAAGTAATTTCCTCTCTAAGCAGAGATTTGTGTGGATGAAGAAAAGCTCTGCTGACAGCACTGTGGACGTTCTTTATTGGTACAGAAAGGAAGAGAGAGCTGCTGGGTACTCCCAACTGCTTCAGAACATATGCTTCACACCTTAGGAGGCTCCCTAAGAAAGGGAAATTAGTCCTTGTGCTGCATCTCATGATTACAGTTTCTCTTGTGCAAACTCCTGCAAAACAAAGGTGATCTGTGTGCAATTAGGCAGATGTTTATGTCACTGTCTACTGGTGGGGAGGACAGCCTGTTATCAGCGTTACAGTCACACCTGCTGAAACAGACAAGGAGCTGTGCTCGATGGTCCTTAAGACCAGGCCTAAACTGAACCAAATTCACTGACCTGAATCCTTTTCTGCTGCTGTTCATCTTTTCTTTGAGAACTAATACTTCTTCAGTGTATTCATGTTTTGTGTGACCCTGGGACCCGCTGAAGATGAGTGGGTATTCCTCGTTTGGAATTGGTGGTACTGGCTTTAACAAAGGTCCTAAGCATCACTATTTCCCTGTCGTGCAGTAAAACAGGTAGCTGAAATTCAGAAGATCCTGTCTATGAGGTAATTCAAGCGTAAGATACCACAGGACACAGAGAACACCATTTACCCTTCACTCACATGATCTCAGGATTTGAAAACCGTGTCTGTGCACAGAAGCAGGTCTAGAACACTTAATTATTCCTATGATCAGCATGTCCCCAGCAGGAAAGAGGAAGCCCAGATGTATGCATCCAAAGCAAGTTAAAGCTGATGCTGAGACATGCCACAGACATGCTACCTGTAGAGACGAACAACACTCTGGACGATGTGTAGACCACATCTCACAGTCCCACAGTACTGATGAGGCTGGAAAAGACCTTACAGATCATCCAGTCCAACCTAAAACCAACCTAACTCTTGGACATATCAGTACAATTCGTGATTAATGGATGAAAACTCAAGTGGCAGCTAACTCTTTCACTGAAGGGAGGCAGAGCAGTTTCGTCTAACAGTGATATTTGATTTTAAAGAGCTGTACCCTTGCTGGAAGAAGAATTCCCAACATATCACCCCCACACAAAGTTGTCTAATAGCTTAATATTTAAGACTTTCATGTCTAGAACCTGAAAGCTGTCTTTTGGGATCCACATCACTGGGCATTTGACTGAGGTCTGAAGATATCACTCTGCTGAAGGCTAGCTGCAGAAGCTGCCAGGAAAATGAATCTAATGCTGAGCTGTCATCTTGCCTGAGTAAGATTGATGGTATCATCAATAAATCCATACGGTAAGAGCGGAAATGTGCCAATCAGTAGTTCCGGTGGCAAAAAAAGAGCAGGAGTGAGAACTGCAGGCAAAAGCCACTAAGGCAACGTAGGAATTAAATTGCTGATAAACGTTATCTCTGGCACTAAAAAGAACAAGGTGTGCACAAAGCAACAACTCCCTCTGTGAGAAAAGTTGTGACCAGCAACGCCTCTTCTTGAGGAGACCAGAGGGCCATGACTTGGCAAAACAATCTGAGCTGTGAAAACAGGGGTAGGAAAATGAGTCCAAATAAAGTTAAGCAATGCAAGTCAGGAAGTTTGTACCGCTCTTTCTCTCCATTTCACAGAGAATGCATCGCAATGCTCAGCAGCTCAGCTGGAAAACTGGCCATGGGTGCGTGTCCAAAATACACAGAGAGATTTGGAGTGATACCTGCACCAGATCTGGATCTGAGAACAGATCACAGTCTCACAGTACTGATGAGGCTGGAAAAGACCTTCACGATCATCCAGTCCAACCTAAATCCAGCTAAACCTAACATCTGCCATCTAGCTCATGCCACTCAGCTCTTCATCCAGCCTAACCTTGAACACCTCCAGGGACGGTGACCCGACCCCCTCCGTGGGCAGCCCGTTCCAAACCGGATCACTCAGTCAGTGAAAAACCTTTTCCTAATGTCAAGTCTAAACCTCCTCCAATGGAGCCTAAGATCGTGACCCCTTGTCCTGTCCCCAGTGTCCAGGGAGAAAAGACCAACCCCCGCCTGACTATACATTCATGTGAACCCACCCTTGAGTTAACTGGATCTGCTGGCAGCGTCATCTTGCCAGTAAGAGAGCAGAAAGGTCCACTGTCACAGCTGACTTCTGGCACAGAATCAGAGGGCTCTCCACTCACAGGGATCCTTCTCATCTATTGAAATACATTTTTGGAAAGGTGTGGGAAGAACTCTGCTACCTGTGACAAGGGTCATCTGGAAGGAGAACACATTGAAGAGTTTTATGGGATAATCCACAGAAGCTGAGAGACCCGGACCATTGTCACCCAAAGGGCCAGTTAGAGCTGCGAGAGACCTCAGAGCACTGTATGAATCACTGGGAACCTGAAAGGCTGTAGGTGAAAGCAGTGGCCAGCAATGACTCGTTCCACAGAAGTCCCGTAGAACAGTCACACTACCTGTAACGAGGGTGCAGTTCCCACCAAGCAAAGGAAGGAGCCACAGGCAGGGACTGTGCCTGACTGTGCCCAGTCGTTCTGACCCAGAAGCACAGCCAGTCTCCTCCAGCTCCCCGGAGCACCATTCAGACACTCAGAGAAAGGAAACAAACATAAAAATGCCACAGCTCTCACTAGATGCACAGGGAGTATTTGGCAGCTCCAGCAAGAACTCAGCCGGGCGAATGATCTTAGTAAATCGGAGCCAAAGCTAAAACATCGAAGAGACAACGATTCCAAATTCACCCGCTCCTGGAGAAGAGCCTAGTGCTCTAACTGAGAAATGACTGCTGTGGGCTTGATGGATGGATGGATAACACAGCCTCTAGCTCCTCTTACAGCTGCCTGATTGCATTTCTGATCTAATGCATACGTTACTGTACACACTGCAGGAGCGGGGGCCACCTTGTCTGGTCTCTCGTGTTTCCTTAAATCCTTCCTGTCTCACAGGCAGCGACTGGTATTATAATTTGTGATCACATTACATCGATTCTGATGACTAAATGTCTGCTCTGCACTTTGATTTCTCCTAAATGTCTCCACAAACAAGCGGTCTGTGCAATCTGGAGTCTGTTTTGCTGTGGCTGTCAAACAGCCTCGCGTTCGGAGGATGCAAAACATCCCTCTGCTGCTGTGTCCCCCGTCTCTGTAAAACCATGACAGCTATCAACTCTGCTTCCAAGGGTGGTTGTCATTACAGCTCGGTTCTGACTGCTAGTCTGGAGCACCACTAGCCAGAGCAGGAAGACAGGGCTGCTACCAACCACATGATAAACAGTCAACGGCGATAGAGTAGTACAGAGTGTAAGAATAATTCCTACAGAGAGCGGCATTCAGCTGCAGGCACCTTCAACAGGGGACAACCAGCTGCCATAAACAATGCGAGTGCTCCGGGGGGAATTAAACTGTAGCTTTATTTGAACTCCCTTTGGAGGGTGAAGAAGGGACTACTGTTGATACCAGGATGTGTCAGTCCACATCAGGAGTCAGATTCATTTGAAGTTCCAACAGAAATACTGTTAAATACCCTCCTGGACTTGTGGTCTGAAGGTTTCAGTGTGTATGCCTGCTGTGGGGGAAGTCATTCCTTCTCACACTGACCATTCCCCTCTCATCTGAAAACATCTGCAGCTGAAAAAACTCAAAGTGGAGTTGAGCCTTAATCGCACAGACACTCAGAGGATACCCCAGAGCATCTTCTCACAGGAGGATATGGACCCAGTGAGTTACAGCAGTGGACCCACAGGTAGCCAGGTTGTATGCAGCTCAGTGACCCTTCAAAAACAACCCCAGGTCATTTCTAACAGCTGATGGTGTTCCCCACTGGTGTTTTTTAACCTCACATTTAACCTAGTAGAATAGTTAACATCTTAGGGAAGAGGATCTTTTGAAGCCAAACAACTGACTTGGCTGAGCAGAGGAAGAATTAATAAAGACTACAAACACTTCATCGGCCAGAGGGAGGAATCTTTCAGGGCTTGTTTTTTCTGGAGCCAGGCAGACCACCTGAAGAGTTGGGCAGACCACCTAGCGTAGGCAGAATTAATAAGAAATCTAGAATAAGCACCATCAAAACTGTCAAGACAGTAGTGCTTGAAGAGCTCACCACACATGTGGGTTCACATTCAAGCAACTCCAGAACTGCAAAAGAGTACCCCACAAACAGGATTTGGGGGTGCCAGGTCATCGCATGAACCTCTAGTTAACTTGGGAATCTGGGTTCCTGCAGTGTTACACACGCTGGCTACTCAAAGTGTCTGGGAGCATCTCCAGGCACTGGAATTCCATCACCCACACTAGAAAACTACTGAAACCTTGCCTGCTGCAGAGTTGGCAGGGCATAACCACGTGTCTCCTAAGGGCAGCTCACTCTACTCCAGGGACATTCCCCAATAGGCAGCTCGCAAGCAGCCAGACCATGTCAGAGCTGATGAGAGAGTGTGTCGGTACAGTCAGTGGGCCACTGTGTGAGTCAGCCCCATTGCCCAGGAATATTCTTGGGAATGTGCAAGACAATAGCTTATTTGTGCCCCTCATCACAGTCGAAGGAGCCTTCTTCCTTCACTTAACTGCATGATCCAGCCCCCTCCTTTAGGCCAGTTCTGGCGACTGCCAGCCTATACTCTGAGCTGATTAAACCCTAACCTGCAAAAACCCGTTTACTCCCCCCTTGGTAGTGCAGGCAATTGCTGGTTCAGGCATTTGAACCGGGTCACTGCTGTGTCTGGCAAGTATCAGAGCCAGCACCAGAAAGGGACAGGAAGTTGGAGGATGGAATACCACGCTCTCCCAGTAGTGCCAGTGATGCATTAGGCTGTGCCTAATCCCATGTGACTCACTGACATGATCTTAGGCAGATGCCAGTCATCACTGCTGACGTAAGCAAAGGTGCTTCTTGGCCGATTATTTTCCAGTTGCTCATTCCCCATCGACCCTCCCTCCCTTATGTCAGCACAGCTGTGTACATAGCAATGAGTGAACATGACCAAGGAACTGATGGTCAGAAGAAGAATACCCCAAAACTCCTGTTAATCCTCACTGGCAGGTCACTGCGTGGCCACAAACAGTAGCGCTAAAACAAGAGCTCAAAACAGTTGGAGTGGGTGTAGAAGCGAGGCTGAGTTTCACAGAATTGTTGAGACTGGAAAACACCCCTAGGATCATCAAGCCCAGCCTATGGACTAACTAACGTCACCACATTGGCCAGACCATAACACTAAGTGCCACAGCTGTCTGCTCTTGAACACCTCCAGGGATGGGGACTCCACCACTGCACTGGGTAGTCTGATGTAACATCTGATAACCCTTTTTGTGGGGAAGGGCTTCTTAACATCCAACCTACAACCCCTGGCACAGCTTTAGACCCTGCCCTCTCATCCTGTCTCTAGATGACTGTGAGACTCCCACCTAACTACAACCTCCCTTCAGGATGTTGTAGAGAGAGAAAAGGTCCCCCTGAATCTCTTCTTCTCCAGGCTAAACAACCCCAGCTCCCTCAGCCTCTCCTCATCAGACTTTCCCTCCAGTCCCTTCCCCAGCCTCATTGCTCCCCTGGACCTACCCCAGCCCCCGAGTCTCATTCTTGACGTGAGGAGCCTAGAACTATACCCAGTACCCAAGGTGAGGCCTCATCAATGCCCAGTGCAGGGGGAGAATCACATCCCTAGTCCAGCTGGCCACACTATTCCTGACACAAACCAAGATGCCACTGTTCCTCAGTGCAACCCGGGCACAGGGCTGGCTCACGTTCAGCCAGCTGTCAATCAATCAAAGGTTCAGACAGCAATGCCAGGGTTTATCAGCTCAGCCCGCTTCTTGAGCTGCAGAGCTGGGGAGCTGAAGCAGCCTGTGCATATAGGAAAGACATCCCCAAGGCAGTATTTAGGCGAGACAACAGCAGAGGCAGGTTTAGAGGGAGAGTCTGTGGGTTCCCTACCTTAGAGAAACGCTCAACTACAATTGTGAAACCAAAACCAGTTGGTTTTGTTCTGGAAGTTGTGGTTTTTAAACAGCATTGCTGTCAGCATCTACTAAAACAAAAAGAAATCTGTATCTGACCTAATCGGAAGGGTACCAAGCTCGAGCAGCCTGGAAAGCCGCTTTGTTTGTTGTGACAAGCCAGCAGCACTGAGTAAACACATCTCCGAGTGCAATAAACAAATGAACCCTAGTGCTCTGTTGGAAACCTCTGGCTGCGGATGCTCCTCCTTTCCAACCCATTCTGCAAACGCAGGTGGAGGAGAAGCATCAGCTGCCTGCTGCTGTCAGAGTGACCCGGTCTGTAGTATCCAGCTTACTCAAGCACTCAGCAATAAGCGCTCGAATAAATTGAGTTCCGCAGCAGAGGCAGGAGCCGTGAGGATGATTTGATAACTTTTCATTTCTTTTCCCCATCTCTCTCGTCTCACAGCACTTCTCAGTCTATGTCATAGCAGCCAGTGCAAAACAGTGCAGCTCTGTTTATCTGACAACACTGCCCTGATTTGCACCACTTAGGAAACAAAGATCTCCCGGCGCTTCCCACCCACGAGTGTCCCATCAGCTCTGCCGTTCAGCTGCAAATGGGATGCGATCACCACACACGTTAACTACCTTGACCACTTGAGAGCATCTTTAACAAGAAACAAAACGTAGGGAGAGGCCAGACCGCTTGTTAATTCATCCACTAAGACCGAGGGGAAGGTGGGAAAAGGAGGCACAAAAGCCTTAATGAAGCTCATCATTTCTTATGGTGAGGTGTACGGTGACGCTTGGGTGAGAGTTCTCCACACGGAGCAGAGCCTTTCATAGCAGGTTATCCGCATTTTGCGGTACAGATCTCCCGTGGCACACTCAAACATGAGGCTTGAAACCACTTTCCCACAGGGAAACTAGTGCTACAGTAAACAACATCACTGAAACTAACAGAACCAGTGCCTGCCTGTCTATACCTTTGAGATGAGAAAACAGCACAGTTCCTTTACAGTCTTCTCCTTTTCTTCTCCCGTGTCTGTAACTTCCTACCTCTAGTTTTCTGTTTCTGAGATTGGTTTTCATTATCCATTTGCCTCTTAGAGCAGTTACATCTGCTAGTCCAGCTGATTGTGCACCCAGACCCATTCAGTTTGCAGTGCATGTTGTGAAAGAGTGATTCCAGCAGCAGACCTTAGGGTGGGCTCAGCAGCTGTGCCTACAGTATCTGTCTCTGCACACAAGTTGTCTTCCTGCTAAAGCAGTTTCTCTTTACTATTTAGACATAGGAAAGTCATCTCTAACAATGGCAGAGCCAAGCAACTCCCACAGTTCCACCAGAAAACATCACTTCCACGCCTGTTTCAACATAACTCACAGATGTTCTGGAACAGCACCTGCTGGGCTCTCCAATCCTCCCCGCTGCCATAAAGACTCAGGCTAGGATGAAGGACAACAGCACCTCGCATGCATGTACTCGCAAGGTGAGTGCAGTCAGATTCACCGACTTGAGCTGACAACTGTCTTGCCTGCTGCTGAATGTCTGAGCTGGAGCAGATGCAGATCTTTATCAGATAATACAAGACAAGAAGATATTATGGTCAATTTGAGCTGATGGGAGAATTTTACCAGGTACAGATAAGATACTCAAGTTAAAACTAAACCAGGATATTAGAGTCTACTCTTCTGCCTTAAGAAAAATGCCAACAGATCCTTACTCACGCTAACTATCCAGCACTTCATCTGATAACAGAGCAAATATATGCCAGGCATACACAGAGAGCATAGGAAATGCAGAGACAATGATAATATGATCCACAGAAAATCAAAGGTAAAAATAGAAGGCAGAAGCGTTCCACCCTTCCCCTGTTATTAAGAACCTTGCAGCAAAGGGAAACCTAAGAAATTAGCCTGACCTTGCCAAACAAGCCACGCTGTCCCGGGTTGACTCGGCAGATCTGAAGGTTGGAGCAAGCATTCAGCCACCCCTTGAAGTACATTTTAGTTCAAAGCCCTGCTGCCTTCCTGGAAAAGGGACAGCTTGTGCCTCTTTCCCTTCTGTGGCTGATAGCCCCTGCCTTTTCCGTCTCAGCAGCAAAGCAAGATGGATGCAAAGCAAAGGAAAAATAAAGGGCTTCCAACTTCCACAAAACACCTGATTAAGTTCCACTCCACCACCCAGACAGGCAGAGCAAGTAGAGCTTGCATCTGCAGCAGAACATGCGAGTTACGGGGGAGATCTGCCAGACTCCTCAACCTCTGTGCAAACCAGAAGGGAACGAGATGAACTGGTGCCAAAGCAGGATCTGCTCCTAAGCGCAGCAACCTGTGCAGAACCAGAAGGTCACAGACTGCAGCTGGCTGAACACAAACGAGACAGAGGGAACTGTCTTAGCAGGCACCAAAGTGCCAGACAGGGAAAAGAGGCTGGAGTGCCAAGCTGTTCAAAGTGAGAAGCTGGCCTGGGTAAGCTAAGGGAGGAATGAGGAACGTGGGGGAGTTCTTTGTCTCTCTGCCTAAGTCCTTCCCTAGCCTTCTGGTGGACTAGTAAGCCTGCTCTGTATACCTGGGACAGATTCACCCTGCACTGGCTTTGAACAGAGAAGGACTGCAGGAGCTTCCCCTGTTCTGCTTTCCAGAATGCTCTCTCCTGGTTGCCCAGCATGGCCCCACACCTGCTTCTTGTCCGAGTTCCTGGCCCTGCTCTGACTTCAGCGTGGCATGGACCATCACTGGACGGCAAAACTACGGTCTCCACGTGTTTTCCTAGACACTACTTCTCTTTGTCTCTCCTTCTCAACTAATGCTTTGTAAATCCAGACGGGACCCTCCAATCTCAAGGCCAGAATAGGAGTCACAACTAACTATTTCCCAGAAACAGAAGGCATTCTCAGTCAGTCGGGTATCCCACAAACCTCTGTTCACTCACCTCTGGATGCAGACCGCAGTGGTTTTCAGTGATAGCTGAAGTTCTGGGGAACAGAACATGTTTTTACCTCAAAGGCTTTACTGAACCTCCAGCACAGAGTAATTGAGCTCACCCGCTGAAGGGGTGTGAAAGAGAAAGGCAAGTCTTTTACAGACGGTTGCTTTCCTTCCTCCTCGGGAAGGCTCTGCACTGAATCCCAAGCCTCCTTCACCAAGTATTGGTACCGACGTTAGACTCTTACAGCATAAGATGCACAGGAGCAGCCCACGTCCTGAAGCACAGTAGCTTAGCTTGTCTTTCCCGTGTGCCAAACCTTCAGATGGGTCAAATCTAGACTGCAGCAGCTGAAGACTGTTCTGTTGTGGTGTTCTGGTTTGAAAATGATCACATTTTCTAAGGGTCAGTTGTGGTGCTTTTGTGCTGAAAAAGCATTTCACTTTGCAGCGGGAGGCAGCTTCCCTAGCAGGCCTCCTGCATCAGTGTCTGGACTCTACAGGTGATCTCTGGACAGAGTCTATACAGGGAAGGTACTTACTGCTTCTTGTTCTTTGCCCTCTTCCTTTCTTCTCCTCCTCTGGTATGCCTTGAGACACAGAGAGCTCCCCTCTAAGAGAGCTGCCCCCAGGGTGGGGGGGCGAGCAGTGGCTCTCAATCCCCCTGCCACTAAAGGCTGGAACACGCTGTGGGGGCAGCCACAGCCCTCTTTTGCTCAAATGCAGGGGGAGCAGACCTTTTTTGCCTGTGGTCTGTGCCAGCTCGCCCTAGCTTCTGGCAGCAGGCTGAAGAGCTGAGCCACTCTCCACACCAGCAGATCCCTTCTGCAGAGGTGAAACTACAGTCCTCCCCTTTTCTCCTGAGGGCTCAAAGGCAGAAAGCCAGCATTAGCTCACTCCAGCTCCTGGCAGTGGGCATAAGGGAGAGCAACTCCTCTGCAGCCACTTCTTCAGCTTGACTGCCTTGAGGATGCCTTTCACTTATTTGGGGTTTTCCCTTCCCTTAGGGGTGATGGGTTCAATAAACTGTTGTCTCTCTAGCCAAGTTGCTTCACTGCCTGCTGAACTCTGGGTGAGAGCTGACTGTTGAGCTAGAATTGCAGGCACCAACCCAAACCGATTTAGACCCTCTCCCTACACCACTACATTGAAAAGTTGAGCTGTGTCTTTGCCTTCCATCATCACTAAAGCTAAGGAAAACCTTGTGAGCCATGTGTTCTGGGAACACCACGGGGCTTCCCTCACAGAAGGCAGATAAGTAAACACTGCCAAGTACCTGCTGCCATAAAAACACCAGGCCACATAAGTGCAAATTAAGCCAGGGATCCATTGTTTTAGGGAACAGTTTGTGCTGAGAAAAGACAAGATTAAACTGAGGCAGCAAGGCTTAAAGAAGGGAAGGCAGAGGCAGGGGATTTAGAACTCCAGGCATACTGACTAAACGAACCACATAACAATGGCTCAATATTCCTCCAAGTAACAACTATTCCTTGCACTTCATGAGGAAAACAATAAGAATTCAGACACCCTGCATCTAGAGGAGGCAAAACTGGACCCCATCAGAAGCTGCAATGAACAGATCACACAGGGCTCTCTGCTAAAGCTCCCCTGGGGAGCCTTCACTACAGGAGAATCCTTACCTTGCAAGGCACTCCTTCGTTCACCTTATTGGGGAAGGCACATGTCCTACACTCAGCTCTTGCTGACAGTCTTCTTAGTCTTCAGAACACGTGTTTTCTTGATGCTAGCAACAGGAAATACGGAGCCAACAGGCAGCTGTAGAATCAAAGGACCAGGTATCACCAGTAAAGCCTGAGCATCCAGTTTTCCCCACTGTCCTGTCCACTCTAAACAATTACTCGGCTGAAGTCAGTGTGACTTCTCCCTGCACAAAACCTTCTACAAAGACTGATAAACAGGAGCCTGCAGTGAAAAGCAGCTGCTGACTGCCACCAGGCAACCCTCTCTTTAAGCAATATACTGCTGTTCAGCGAAAATATTCAGGGCATTCAATTCCATGCAGAGCATTTAGCTGGTTTCCCCAGCTCAGCAGCCAGGGCTTTGACCAGCTCCTCATTTCCTTTTTTATTCCAAGCCTAATTGCAAGTAGTGGTTAACACAAGGCAGCTGTAAATCGTTGACTTACCACCTGTATGAGTGCTGCTGCCTGTGCACGTCAGTGCTGTGCCCTGTAAGACTGGTGAGGTTACTTACAGCCCCAGACTTGTGAGTGCTGCTTGGTTTCCAAGCAGGAATTATTGTCCAGGAAATACCTCACATATATGTGCTGAGAAAAGAGACCTCTGCAGCAGTGCCATGCAAACACCTCATCCATCAAGCTCGACTGCATACAGCCTTCACAGCCCCATACAGTCTGCCTTCCTCTCTTCTCTGTTATGCCAGCTGTGTGGCAGTGCACCTCTGCTAAAATAGCAGTTATTTTCACACTGAAGTGGAGAAGTGAAGCCAAACCCTGGTAAAACACCCCAAGAATACTTCAGGTCAGCAGTATAAAATCACCTGCCTCACTCAAAGCTCTGTTAGAAGTCTAGGTATCATATACACGTGGCTGAACCCAGCAGGGCCAGAAGGCTGCTGCTCTCTTACCTGAAGCTTTCTCACTCTCCCTTGACTGCCCTGGAAGCCGTACGCTTTCACCCCAGTTCTTCACAAACAGCCATGCGAGGTCTCCTGGGCTGTGGACTTCGTGGCCTCCCGTTTCAATGGTTATTTTAAATCTGTACTGGGATTCTGCAAGCTCCTGAAGAATCAGCAGGGCTGCGCTCAAACGCCTCGTGTACATGTCAGCCTGCCTCACCAGAGCGACAATGAAGCACCACCTGACTGCAGGTGACACCGTATGCCCTGCAAGGTGGACCTTGAGCTACTCTGCAGACATCAGTGACCGATAGGTACTGTGGGGAAGATGCTCCACAGCACCTAAGGACGTGAAGGATGCTGTTATCACAGTGATGGTGACCGAAAGAAGAAGATTGGGTTTGTCTGCCCCTCTTCTCCAGCCCCCTGCTGAGGCCAAAGCTGATCATTATCTTATTGATTCTGGCCAGCAGCAGGGTAAAGTAAATCACAAAATCAGATAACCTTGTTTCACAGCCTTTGTGAACTAATTATGTCTATTAATCAGAGACCTCAAAAGTGTTTCTCACGCTGATAGAATTTCTGCATCAGAAATGTCTTCCGTTTTCTTCACTATTTCCTTACTGAAGGAAAAGATACTGCATTGAGGAGAG
>VZRI01012356.1:139647-180565 GCA_013397515.1 Upupa epops
GGAGAGGAGAGGAGAGGAGAGGAGAGGAGAGGAGAGGAGAGGAGAGGAGGAATATAGCACATGATCAGGAGTATCAACGATTGCTTGTGTTTCTCTCATGCTTCATTTAGGCTGTGAGATTTATTGTCAGCCTGTCTAAGAAAAACAATGGAGCCTTATTACTTGGCTTTCTGATAGAAAGCCTTTTTCCCTTCCTAAGTGTCACTGAAGCATCCATCCATCAGTGGCTGTGTTCTGCATCCAGAAATACTCCAATTCGGGGGAAACACGATCGTATTTTTCTGGAAGTCATTCAAGATATTTCCAAAGCAAAACAGGGGTCAGGTGATACAAACCCACAGCAGTGAATGTTGGTATGTTCTTTTCTAGTATGCTCAGCAGAATAATCCCAAAGACCAGAGTCAGGGTTTTCCAAGGAGCACTGTAAGTGTTTGCCCTGCGGTATCATTTGCAGGAGTCTAAACACAAGGTTGGAAGTCAGTCATCATATGTTGTACAAGGGTTTACGGTTACAGTTTGGGTGGTGTACTTTCACTCCTGTTTAACATCTTTACTGATGATTTGGGAGAGGGGATAGAGTGCACCCGCAGTCAGTTTGCAGGCAATATGAAGTCGAGCAGGCAATGTGAAGTCGAGAGTCCTGCTGGAGGGTAGGGAGGCTCTGCAGACAGACCTGGGCAGGCTGGATCAGTGGACCAAGGCCAGTTGTATGAATTTCAGTCAACCCAAATGTTGGATCCTGCACTTCAGCTACACCAAGTTTCCTTCCGGGACTCCAGCTACCGTCAAGGGCTGTTGGCAGGTGACACCACGGAGGAAATCTGCTGCTCTGTACTAGTCCTGCAGCTGATGAGAGCTTTCACGGCAATACTAACCTCACTGCCCTGAACAGGTTTATTTTGCCATTCCAGTGTCTTCTTACAAATTTCCTGAACTATTCAGCACACACGGTGATGAGGGATGGGAAAGGGATCACTGCTACTTTGATCTCCAGTGAGCAGCCCAGGGTCATTTGGGTATTTCAGATTTAGAGATGAAACCCGTCCCATGCTGTGGGGTGTAATGTAAGGATAGCTGTCTCTTTCTCTTGGACCTCATTTCAAAGGACATCATGATACTCACCCGAAGCACAGAATGGCCACCTGTCCAACCCATCATCTACCTTGCCCAGAGCCCCATCCAACCTGGCCTTGAGCAGCCGCAGCCTCCCTGGGCAACCTGCTCCAGGGCCTCAGCACCCTCACAGGGAGGCATTGCTTCATAAAATCTAATCTAAATCTCCACTCTTTTAGCTTGAAACCATTCCCCTTGTCTACCACTACCTTGTCCTACCTCTCCAGCTTCCCTGCAGCCCCCTTCAGGCACTGGAAGGCTGCTCCAAGGCCTCCCTGGAGCCCTCTGTTCTCCAGACTAAACAGCCTCAAATCCCTCAGCCTGTCCGCACAGCAGAGGGGACCCAGGCTTCTGTTCATCCCCGCGGCCTCCTCTGGGGTCACTGGTTCCATGTCCAGAACTGGATGCAGGGCTCCAGGTAAGGTCTCACAAGAGCAGAGCAAAGGGACAGAATCCCTTCCCTTGCCCTGCTGGTGACACAGCTCTTGATGCAGACCTGGGTGCAGTTGGCCTTCTGGGCTGCCCTTACACACTGCTGCCTCTCACTGAGCTTCTCCTTTATCAACGCCCCCAGGCCCTTCTCCGCAGGGCTGCTCTCGACCCATCCACCACCCAGCGTGGATCCGTGCTTAGGATTGTCCTCGAGCCAGGTACAGGACCTTGCTCTTGAGTGTTTCGACCTTCACATGCCTTGCAGATAACTCCTCAGCACCAGCAAGCCTCAAGTAAATGCGAGCTGAGTCTGGCACGGGTTCGTTATCCCAGCAGGCGTTCGACCCTTCCATCCCCGGCAGGGCCGGTCCTGGGGCAGCTCCAAAGGGGAGCGCTCAGCGGAGTTTTCACCTGCTCTTACCAGCACTGTGTGAAGACAGCTACAGCCCCAGTCTTTAAACACTCTGGCTGTGTGAAGTGCTTCAGCTGAAGGAGCTTGGTGATGTGCCAATGACTTTTAATGAAGCTGTTCTGGTTTCCACCAGATGACAGCTTGGCTCAGATAAAGCCAAGTCGGTGAAGATTCCAGAACTTTCCTAAAGGAGGTGAGAAGTGATTGGCAGGGTTAGGCTGGCATAGTGAGGACGGCATGCTGCGCTTCTCATCCTCTGACAGATGATTTCAGTATCGTTCTGACTGAAACATCTCTGAATTCTTTGGTGGGCAGAGGCGGCCCTTCCCAAATACTCAGGCGGTCACTCTGACCCGGATCCAATCGGTGGGAGGGCAGGGAGGAGGGCCTGGCTAAATGATTTCCTTTGCACCCCTCATTTCCCTGGAAAGCTGTCATTCCGCCCCACAGGAAAGTCTTCTCCTCAAGTGTGCCCTTTGTCAGCACAGATTCCTCAAACTATTATTTACTGAGAAGCAGGTCATTGCTTTTGCCCTTCCAAGTCAATTAGCAGTAGGAAGGCAGTCAGGAAACCATTTGCAAATGACCCCTTCGCATTTCTCTGGGCTTAAAGTACCTAACGTTTCTTCTTCTAAGTGGTGGGGCTTATTTCTACCTGTGGTGAACATGGCAGAAACTGCTAACTCCAAATGCATACTACCAGAGCACGTAACCTTCTCACGCAGGCGAGTTTCACGCACCTTGACTCGGTGCCACTAAACACACGTGCTGCGGCAGTAATCGTCTCTGTACGGTGGTCAGAGACCGAACTCGGGTTCAAAGGCAGTTTTATTGGGTAATCAAAACCAGCAAATGAGAGATTTATTTGCCTGCCCACAAATTCCCTTAATAACATTAATAAACTGCTATAAATGCTGGAAAACTGGAGAATGAAAACGGTGCCTGAAAAGAGGGCTGAGGCTGGAATAGCTGGGTTTGATCACCGCTTTGAAAGCTGCGTGAGAATTAACCATGCCACTGAAAAATCAAAGCTCACGCACGGCGCAGGCTGGATCTTCGAGCCATCCTCAGCCAGCCCTGTGCCAGGAGCAGGTTTCGTTGGGGAAGCACAGAGCTGCTATCTAACTCTGGCACAGCAAAGCAACTCCTCTCTGATAGGACCCGGTCTCTCTGCAGACGCATAAACATGCCAGCTTACTCCAATCTGTCTGGGACAGTGCAGATGAGGAAGTCTAGATTTCTGGAGACTTACCAGTGAGACTCACATCTGCCGTCACGCAGGGGCAGAGCCAGCTCTCTCATGTCCCTGAAGTTGGAATTCCAACTGCTCTGAAAGCAAGCGGTGTTTTGAATATGCAAAAGTGTCTTCAATTCCTCTGCTACTGAATAATTCTGTTTGCATCTCAGTTAACGATACCCAACGGTTATGATGGGTCAGCAAAAGACAGCGTAAAGACTACAGAGACAGAAAAAGGCAGAGAATCACTCGGATCAAGCCCTGCAGAAAGCGCGTAGGGTTTCGGGTGGGGAAGCGGAGCGTTACAGTCACAGGGACAGAGTCTTTATCCCCAGGTGAAATTAACCGATTGATGTCGCCTGCGCATGAAGACACCTGAGCAAAACCAAAACAAGTGCCATCTAAAAAGAGAGAAGTCTTGAGGGCTCCACAAGTATTTGCTCTCCATAACCCCAGCACACTCTTCATCCTCCTGGAACAAGGCGTAGGAAAACATAGGTGTTGAAAAGCTACGACGGTGCCAAGAGCAGGGAACAGAAAGACTGCCCGTGCTCCTGCCTGGGCATATTCCAAGGAGAGGCACATCCTGACGCAGCTTTAGGAAACCAAGGGACAACTCAGAATCACCTGAGCCACAGCAGCCCAGCCTGACCTTGCAGAAAGTGCTGCGTGAAGCCCCAAGGTGCAAGTGAAATGCAGCAGCAAGGCAGCCAGCAGCCAGCAACACTGGAGGAAGCGACGGTGGTTTCCACTGCAGCTTACCCGCAGCTTAGCAAGGGCCTCCCTCCCCTGCCTCTGGCAGGCAGCGTACGCCCGCATTACCGTTTCCATTCCTCATTGGTTCACACCGAAGCCACCACCATCTGCGGTTCCTTTTCCTGCTGCAAAGTGGACTTCAGCTACGATAACTTCATCTGCGGAAAAAGCAAATGAAGGCTGCACGGTGTGGTTTTTCCTTCCGTAGTCCTAACTGTGGTGATTCATCCCAAACTAGCGTGTGTTTCCTGCACATAGAGCTCCACTCAGGCTCACTCTTATTCTCTGTAGCTTTTTATTACACAGTCTGGTCCGGGCACAGTATGGGTCCTCAGTGACAAACCTTCTCAGCTCTGCTCCCTTACGTGCTCAAGGTGTTAGAACACATCCATCATAATGGAAGCGTGGAAAATGAGCGTCGGCATCGTGAGAAGTTTAGAAACGCTGCACAGGAAGCAAAGTGTTCCTGGAAAAAGCACCTACTGCTGGTTGCCAACATGAGTTACGGATCAGTGCTGAGCATCTGCACCAAGAAGAAAGGACTGGGCGCTCAACAAGAGTTCAATGGGAAACCTGACCCAAAAAGAAATCACTGGAAATTGAAGGCTGTTATCTGTCTGCTCTGCAGTTGGCATCCTCCACCCCTGTGACTGCACCCAAGGGGCTCAGTGATGTTACAGAAGAGAGCTGGGCTGGTCCTGGGCTGCTGTACATTGTATATAAAGGGTCCCTGGGATTGCTCCTTCCTTAGGAGGGGACACGTGGAGGGGAAAGGTGTGTGTGTGTGGGGTGTTAGCTGAAGTGGAGGAGATATATTCCCATCATTTTCAAAGAGGCAGAGATTTCTTAGTCAGCCGCTGGCTCTTCATCTTCCTCAGTCAAACATGGGAATGGTTTCTTACTGCACTGAAACCAACCTAACAACGCAAACAAAAGCTGGTAAAGCTATGCACATCAAATAATTCCATCTCAGGATGCCTTGTTACGCGTGCGGTCACACGTGTGCAGCCAAGAGCAGGGGCGTGTCTGCATCCTGGTGTTTCGAGGTGTCTTTAATACACAGACTGCATCAGATGGACAGTCAGAGGCTGAAGTCGTTTGACAACAACAGCAAGGGCTAAAGGGGAGAATGTGAGACACCTGGGTAAGATTAAGGTGGTTTCTATCACTGAATTGCAGTGCCTGGTTGTCTGTGCCCCTCTAGAGGTACAGTATATGAGGGCACTTACAGCACAGGCTAGAACTATTCTCTGAAGCACCTGCCCAGAAGTATTTACAAACATGGAACATAGCTCACAAGCAAAAAGGAATTCAGGGATTTGAGATCACTGTTTCTGTGTATCTTAGGGTGTCCTTGGTTGTACCTAAGCATGGTCTTGGGTATGACAGCCCAGACAAACCCATCAAAGTTTGGTCTCACTTGTTCATTTCTATTTCTGTTTTGTGGAAAGAAAATAGGAATTTCATACTTGTCTGGTTTTTTATTTTTAATTCATGTAAATCAGAGTCTACAGAAGCTCCAAGAATGAACAGGACCCCCTTTTTGATAATTAAATCTTACTAGCACATACCTGCTTGTCGTGGCTCTCAGTGTCTGCATTGGAAGATGAAAGCAAGCAAGCAAAGATTTACATGACATTTANATCGTGGCTCTCAGCATCTGCGTTGGAAGATGAAAGCAAGCAAAGATTTACATGACATTTAAAATTCATGTTGATGTCTAAATGTCAAGGATAAGACCAAGAGGAAATGTTGTAAATGACACTGATTTAGACAAGATTACATCTCTGGAATTAAAGCATCAGCGAGTTCTCCCCATAGCCAGTTCTTTTGTGATCTAACGGAGGTTGCAAATGTGCATGGGAGACCTTGGGGATAAACAGTCCCTGAACTGGGAAGGCTTGTTTTCCCCTGGAAGTCTGAGACGATACAAAGCCCAAGCAGCATTTATCCAACAACTTGCCGTGCATTAGGCCCTTGTCAAAAGGTATGTCAATACAGGTTTCTCTAATTGCTTTCTGAAAGATTTTGGAGAGAACCGTGCAGTTACAGCCACAGCTCAGCAGCTTTCCACACCTCAGTGTGTCTGGGGAGATGCTGTGCTTACCTGTATCTTCAGTTATGGCTTGGTATGAGGCAGGTGAGACAGTGAGGTGTAACACATACCATGTCACCCACTGTGAACCGACAAATCACACTCACTCCTTTCGCTTCAGAGCTGTACAGCTTGATTCCCACAAATACAGCCATCATTACAGCTGCTGCTGTTTAACAGGATTTATAATTGCTAGAATCATAAGGTCTCTCTCGGTAATACCAAGTGCTTACTGCAGGCTTGTAGTACTGGGCACAGGCTACCCAGAGAGGCTGTGGAGTCTCCTGCTCTGGAGACACTCACATCCTGCCTGGATGTAGCCCTGTGCAATAGAACAGCCCTACTTCAACAGAGCGGGGGGGTGTGGGGTGGATTAGTTATCTGTCAAGGTCCCTTCCAACTCCAACAATTCTGTGTATAACTAAGCATCCTGTGAGAGAGAAGTCTCCTGAGCAAAGTGACTCCACAAAACCACTCCGCTGTTACTCACAGAGAACCTTTTAAAAGGCAGGATGGCCATGCGCATGGCAATGTCAGTGACAGTTTGCCCTATGGGCCTGTGCAGTGCAAGCTGGGGCAAGCATTCTTGCACAGACAAGATTACTTATCCCAGGAGAATAACAGCTTCCAGATGACACAGAAAGGAAACTTTACGTATTATCTCAATTTTACAAAATACGTAGGGGTGGTGTTAGGATAATTTTCCACAGCATCATCACCCAGTGCAATTCCACACCTGTATTTGGAGGTAGGGGTATGGATAAGCTGATTGGGAAAATGAGACGTGCCAAGGTCTTTTCATGGCTGCTCACCTTGGGCATCTATTTTCAGTAACTATCGACTCAGGAAAGGTTTCAAAGCATGAATTACACCTCAGCCTTGCACAGGACGCACTGGCACTCTTCAATCTGTGGGTCAACTAGTACCGTGCAGCACTAGTTTTGTCTGCTCACATTTTTGTTCCTCCCTGGAAGCAGTGGCATTTTGCCACCCTTCTTGGAGGGGATGATGAAATTAATCCTGCTAGTGAATCGCCACTCTCTAGAGAGAAGATTTCATATGTGGCAAGGAGTGGAAACAAATCAATCTACTCATTGATTAATTGAAGGTGGGTTTTTCCATGCAGCATTTTTAGAGGGCAGAGAAAACCTGAAGGACCTTAGGGAAGTCATCATCATTGTCCATCTCAAAGTGCCACCTGTTGCACCCTGACAGAGCTGAAACGTTAAGAAGCCAGCGTTTCTGGTCATTTACACACTCTATTTTTGTTCCTTTTATTAAAATCACGGCTTATTAAATCCAAATGCAGAGACAGGCATTTCTCTGAATAGAGTGGAAAAGAGCACCTCTGACAAACTGCTTTGACCAAACGTGCCCGCCATCACACCCAAGAGAACTGCAGTTAGGCTGAACGCAGCACTCAGCATGAACGGCCAGTGATCTGAAAATGCAGACACATTGCCCAGTCCTTTTCGCAGCCAACTCGCGGTAACCGACCCAGCGATCTCCTGAGTCTCTAAGATCCAAGAATTAAACAGAAATCACAACACAGTCAAACAAAATTCTGAGCGTGACTATCAGTATGGCATCTTAAAAACTAAAACCTGCAGGCATTCTAACGATGGGGAAAGCAGGGGAGGTTGGCAAAGGCCTCCATCTCTGTAGAGGTCTCTCATTTGTCTGTTTAACAGACCGCTTTTTTCTCATTAAAAAAGTTAAATTATAATTCATCACCTGCACTGAAAGAGTTGCTGAGAAAAAAACTAACTCTGAAAGGACATAAAAGCAGATAGTACCTCACTTAAATACTGCCAGCAAGTACCGCTAACAAATATTAGCCAAAAAAGTGTAAGCAGTACTTAAACATTCTAATAAAGACATCTAATACATCTTTCAGTGACTGCATAAGTTGGTAATGCATAATGATGCGTTATATCCAAACTAAGATGTTTGTTGAGCAGCACAGTACTGTGCAAGGTTTGCTCTCTCAAATACTTCTCACTTTATACAGAAAGATCACGCCAGGAGCTAGGCACAGCTTAATACTGAGACCGGGATAATCATCCCCCCCTCACTGGCTATTCTGGATAATTAACTTCTGAGATTGTTCCCTTTCAATAGGTTTGCCCTAGGGTTTTATGCTTCTTTTGCCCTCCCAAACCTGGATCGTGCAATGACTGTCCCAGAAAAGCCTGACCATGGGAATTTGGTCCCCGACAATCCGGCACGGCGTTACTCCTAACCGATGAGGCATTTCATTTTAATTCCAAGAGCCAAGTATAGAGGTGAAGCTTACTTCCCGGGGAGGAAAAGCTCCTCTCTTTTCCCATCACAGCCATAATGGCCATGAATGCCATGTAAACACTTTCCACATCGCTGTGTTTCCCAACAGGAACACTTCTGAGCTAAGAAGTTCTCTCTTCCGAGTGTCGTTAAATTGTGATGCTGAAAGGGTCGCTTCCTGTTCGCTCTGTACAGGTGAGGTCTCTTCTTTCCAGTTCACACCAAGTTCCCCAGTTCCCAAGTTCACATTATCATGTCTCACGCTTCCTCTTCTTCAAAATGCTTCCTGAAGAGACCACTGTAAATGTACGTGACTGTTCTCCTTTGGGGATATATTTGCATCCCGCTTAATTGGGAAATCTTAATTGAAGTAACTTGGGTGGTTTTAGATGGGATTCCCTTATCTCTGACTTAACAAGACTGTGTGTCTCGTTAGCTACTACTCATGCCAACTGAGATTACCCAGGAGTATTTGCATCGCAGTGATTACCTACCATGTGGTCACGAATGTGGAAGATTGGCCTTCATTGCCTGCTCAGTGGCCAAGGCACTGAGCTTTAACGATGCAGTGTTAGGACCCTTCCTGTTCTGCAGGCCGTTGAAGCATGTTTTGACATGTGCAAGCGGATTTCAACAGCTCTCAGACAGACGATCTGTACTTTTCTTCTTGCTTAAATCTTCAGTTTCCTCCACTGCCTGTGGCAAACCCTTCCTTTTCAGCATCAGGCTCCAAAGGTGAGAAACCAATCTCAGTTTCCTCCTGGGGATCTAGAAGCCATGCAGACCTCGTTGCTCAGCATCATGATACCTCTCCACGAAGGCACCGCAACTGCCTGCAGGAAGAAAACATTTTTCAATGACAATGATGAGAATACTTGGGTAGCACTGGGGATATGCCTTCACACTGATCAAAATACCTGGGTGGTAATTGTGTAAACAAGCTTTCTAAAGCAAGTCCAACGGGCTAAAAATCTATGAGACAGGGTCTTGAGGGAGCCTACTGCTAAGAGAGAAGCCAGACTTAGCCAGACTGTAGGAGCTCAGCTCATCCACAAACCAGAATTTGAACACCATTTAAAACCTGAGGAACTCTGGATCTCTCAGCACCTCTGAGTCAGACACAGTTGACCAGACTTTAAACTCTGTTGCCTACATCTGTTAGAATTTCCTTGTGACTCCTCTTGTAGGTCTGTGGCCAAGTCCACTTGGTTACCCAGGAATTCTTGCGCAGAGCCAAAACCTAAGCCCTGAGCTGCAACAAAACAGCTCTGCAAGCACTGTGTGTTTTGCTTGGAAAACCAAACACATTTTTCAGTTTATCTTGATCACAAAAACAGTCATTAAAGACTGTGAGCGGCGTAGAAGGGCGTACGGCATGTATGTGCAGAGCTAGTACGCCTTTCCCCAGTTCAAAGGTTTCTTTCAGTGGAAAAGCGGTGTTTCCCAGCCAAAGCAGAGGTTATGGACTATGCTGTACAGCTGTAGCCAACCTCGAAACTCCAAACAGTTCTATACTACTAAAATACTTTGTTTGAAAATTGTCAGAATGAACTACTTTGAATCCCCCCCTCTTTATGTCTTTATTAATGAAACCATTAGGAAGATGTATCCAGAAACTCTCCCACTGCCTGGGAATTATTTCTCATTAGTCTGCTGTCTAAAGAAACGCCACTGCTCTTTCACTCCAAAGACAGTTCCTTACCCAATGGACTATTCTTCCTCTCTAATAAGTTGCCGATAGCAGAAATACTCTCCCCAAAAACAACTCAGCTGTGCTCCCCTCACTAACATTGACCCTAAATGCCTTTTGACTTCTACATTAAAGAGCTGCTTTTTAAAATGTAAAGAAAACGTGAAGTATTCGACCTTTTCTCAAGGAAGACATGTTAATTAAGACGAAAGAGTCTTAAAAAAAGGTCTGTTATGAAGAGGAGTGATCTGACAACTCCGGTTTGTAGTAGCAGCCCATCGTTCCGTACCACACGCAGCTTTCTGCACTGCCACTTCCATTTTCTTCTCTGCTGTTGTGCTATCTAAATCCAACAGACACCTACGGTCCCTGAAAAGCACATCAATTAAAAGCCTGGTGTAAATACCCCTGAATGTGCTTGATCCAGGTTAATTGGGACAAGCAGGTACTTGACATCGCATGATCCCCAGCCTGTCACCCATCTCAAAAGCTATTCACTCGGTTATATCCTACTTCCCCCCAGACTTCCCCTTTTATTGCATTATGGATGGAGTAAAGACAGCAGGCACCAATCTGAGAGGGTCTTTGCACCCCTTTGCACCTCCTCTCTGCTGGCTGGGTAGGCAGGGCAGGGGCGCACACAGAGCAGCTGCTGGTTCTCTCAAGCACCCATCCTGCTGGTACAGAGGGGTTTGTTCATCAGAGCGCTGTGCTCAGGCCCTGGGATGTAAAGCTCCCCCTCCCGTGAGCATACCCAGGGGCCTGTCGAGTGCAGTACAGGCCAGTGAGTGCAGTATCGATCATAAAGCTGCGTGCTTTCACACACTGTGGGAAAGGAGCAGTGCTTTTGTGTCTGGTCGCCTTAATCTTGCTACCAGTGGTCCTGTAAACAAGAGGAGCCACGCTGCAGCCAGACGGAGTGCTGAGAATGGACGGAGCTCACAATGGGGTGAAAGGACCAAGGCTAGCCAGGCACCTCCTTCCATGATCAAGCACAAGCCAAGGCCAGGCTCATGAGAAGCTTCGGTAACAGCCCCGAGTGGCTGCACCTGGGCCCTGAGTGGCTGCACCTGGTGCTCTCAGTATAAAAGCGGTGCCCACGCTGCCAGGGCACCAGTAGTCTGTCTGTGGGTGGAGGGCATTTGTAGAGTCTGCTTCTTGAGGGAAAAGTCCTCCCCACGCTCTCCTGGCAGCAGGAGCTCCCAGTGGCAGCGTGACGTGGTTAGCTGGACCAGGTCAGTGATGGAGTTATGCCCTTCTCAGCTGCTCTCTGCGGTGGTCTCTGCCTGGCTGTGGCAGGGTGTGGGCTGTGCTTGGTCCCTGCTGTTGAATTCCTGGGTCAGTTTGCTTTCTGTTGCCCCCTCAGCCAGTGGCTCTGTTTCATTTCCTTCTGCTGTTGCTGGCCGTGCTATTTCATTTCTGTGCCCCATAGGGATGGATATGAAATCTCTGACTTCTGCTGATGGCTGCATCCCTTTTGTTAGGTCCTGGAACTTGCAGAGCAGTGCCCTCTAAACAAGGGGCGATGTGCCTCAGCCAGTTTGCTTCATTGCAGCCAGCAAATGTCCTGCTTTTCAGTGCAGTGACTTTAGCCCCTCAACTGGAGGCAGTGGCACTACAGAAACTTAGAGGGGATAAAGTAGACACTATGGCCACTCTCTCATGACCTCTGGGGAGATTCACAGCCAATGGATAAGACAAAACTGTCTGTAGCAACAGGAGCACCGCACTCTGACCAGCATGTGAACTGCTCACTGCTTGAGAGAAGCACGGCCCAGCAGGAGTCCTTGTCATCCCGTTGTTCTGGGTCTTGGTTTTCCAAGGTGACCAGATTCAACTAATCTAAAAGGAGCTAGCATGGTCATCCTTCTCTCTAGCACCTGATGTTCTGGGATAAATCATCTATCCAAATGCTCGGCTGATTAACTGCCCTGCTATGGCTGGGCTTGTATCAGGAAGGAGTTTATTAGGGGGCTGTATTGTTCCACTGAATGCTGGGGCATGGCACTTACTGGTGAATTAGAGGTATTTATGGGTGAGCCCTCTGGGAAAGGGTGTCTAGGGTGTCGGGGTTCTTCTCCAGTCATCACGCGTGTGTGACATCCAGGCATGGCATGAAATCAGTGTGAAAAAACTCAGAGTAACTGGTGAAGGCTGTGGGAGCTCCTGTGTGTGGAATGTGTCCTTTCCCAGTAGCTCGTGTATTGGGGTGATCTGCGGCACCGACACATTTATTAGCAGAGTTATTGAGATGCTCCTTGGCAGCGTGTCCTGGCCTGTCGGCCTGGGGATGAGCACGGTATTGTGTGTCTGAACAGGTATTGTGTGTCTGAACAGGATTCCTCTCCCATAAGTTCTGCTATAGCAAGTTAGTGGTGTCGGCTGGTGGGTCTGGTGCCCTGGTCAGGCGGTGATAAATGCCAAACAAACAAAGCTCAAGGAAAAGCTTAGGGCACGGTGTCACTCCAGCATCTGTTGGGTGCGTTGGTGATCATTGCACTACAGCACTTGGAAGGGAATATTTCCTGCAGACTTCTGCAGGCAACTAGCTTATGCCCTGAAACCTGGCACTGGATTATCCTTATCTGCCAGGCATAGCTGCAAACACAGGTACTGGAGGTTCTTTCAGGATCACACTGGCCTTATCAGATCCTTGTTTATGATGAGGAACAGCAAAGTGTTCTGGCAGTAATCAGGACAAATTAAACCTCAGTAATAAGAACTTACTAAAGGAGCAGATTCCATCCAAAATGACTCTCAAATATGTAGACTCTAATTAAATAATTACCTTAGATTTTCAGGAGGCTTTCATGGGAGTCTGTCACAGGGATTGTCTTTTAGATGTGAGCCTGGCTTCTCGGGTACAGTCAGTTCACAGTTCTCCCAAGTTTGGTAAATGCTAGGAGACGGGTCTCCTTTATGATGGATCTCCCTCAGTCTGATGGCATTGCCTGCTGCAGGCACTGAAGATCCTGCTTTGCCATAGTACCGAGCTTTGCATCCCTCCCCTCGGAAGCTCGGGAGCAATCCCAACCCGTGTCTCCGCATCAGTTTCTCCGCTGGAATTCCTTAAAATTGTAATTTCCAATTTGGAAATGAAAGGGGAGCGTAATTACCGGACGGTGACCTGGCTGGCTCCTTCTCAGAGCCTAACTGCTTTGGGTCTGTTGGGAGGGGGGGGGAGAGGGGGAGCAGGGGAGCAGCGCTTTCGCCTTGACGCAGCATCCCCTAGTGCTCTCCGCAGGAATGGAAGCGATTCCGAAAAGGCAGCTCTCTGCAGTCCCCTCCCTACCCGGCAGAGCAGCTCGGGGGCTTCTCAGCAGACAGAGAAGGCAAGAGTAAGAAAACAGAGACCTGGTGGCCCTAGAGGAGTCGCAGGTGACCGGCTAAGGGAAAGCTGTCCCAGTGCTTTGAGATGGTGCGCAGTCCAGTGCCACAAACCTCTCCATTCCAGAGCTGACTAGCAATTTTCTGAGGAGCCTTTGCCCCCACGAGGGACACTCGTGAGTGTAAGCCGAGCTCCAGCCACGGCCGCTTCTCCCGGGGAGCACTACTCCCTCGCAGAGCAGGGGTGCATTCCTCACGGCTGTGAGAGCTTTCAGCCCTGAATCGCCTTCCAGGTGTGCGTTTGGAGGAGTCTGTGGGTGCCTTCGGGATTTCGGAACCCTGCTGAATGCCTTCCCGTTGAAACACACTCTCAGAACTCTTCTTCTCTCAGAAGACTCTGTAAACACAACTTCTGATCCGTTTCAAGGTCCGTGGGGCTTTTCCTTTACATCTGAACAAACGTTTGCAGAGTGAGTATGCAGGGGGCTGCTCATGCGTCTTGCTTCCACATCCTGGAGTCACTGAACATCATTAGGAGTTGGAAGGGACCTTGAGAGCTCATCAGGTCCAACCCCCTGCTGGAGCAAGGTCACCTGTAGTATGTCGCCCAGGGCTGTGTCTAGGTGGGTTTTGAAGGTCTCCGGGGAAGACTGCACACCCTGTCTGGGCAGCCTGTTCCAGTGCTCTGCCGCTCTCACAGTAAAGGTGCTTCCTTAGGTTTGTGTGGAAGCTCCTGCACTCCAGCTTGCACCCATTGCCCCTTGTCCTATCATCACACAGGAGTGAGAAGAGCCTGGCTGCATCCTGCTGACACTCATCCTTTACGTATTTATAAATATTAATGAAGTCAGCCCTCAGTTTCCTCTCTTCCAGCTTTCTCAGCCTTTCCTCGCTAGGGAGATGCTTCACCCCCTCAATCGTCCTTGTGGCTCTGCACTGTCCTTCTGGAACTGGGGGAGCCAGAACTGGGCACAATGCTTAGCTTATGCCTGTTCTGACCTTGGACTGGATTCAAAATTGAAGCCATTCCTCAGTTTCCCCTTTGACTCATCTATCATTTTATTCTGAATCGCTTCCTTTGAAGTGCAGGGCAGTGAATGGAGAAAGGGTGAACATTTCTGGGAGGGAAACTGGTCAGCACTCTGAGCTGAGATACCCTTGCACAGATGACTTGAAGGCAGCAGAAGAACCAGTGTAGTTTCTTGTATAAAGCTGCTTGACCCGAGGGGAGATGGGTGATCAAATGTGTCTGCAGTGCACTCGTCCTTGCAAATGTCCATTCTTCTCCTTAAAAAGGACGAAGTATTTGCTAGTGGGAGAGCACTGTTCCGGCTGGGTGATGCAGTTCTCAGCATCTCAATACGTAGTGTGCTGTGAGCCTGTGTTTCTGTATTCATTGACATTCCCATCTGTGTGTTTTCTAATGGACATGTGAGTTAAGACTGGGACAATGTACAACTCAGAAAGACTTTCCAGGCTGTGACTATGAAAGGGTTGGGTTTTTTTAGGTGTAAGTAGGGCAAGGAACTGCCTGCAATTGTGGAGACGTTGTACAACACAACTCCAAGTGCAGGCCATGTCACTAGTGGGTGCTGCTCAGTTATTTCTGAGCCATTAGAAGGCAGGATAAAATAGCACTGCACTCCTGGCTGACACTGTCACCTGAGAGGCAAGACAGGGGAGAATGCTGTGGGATGGGTTTTTTGCCTTGTTCCTTCTAAAGGGTGCTCTGCTCTATAGACAACAACACTGACTTCCTCACTTTGTGTGGATATTACTGCTGAATCTCTCTCGGCTGACACTGGCAGGAGGTTTCAGAGGCAGCCTCATCTAGTTTTGTTAGTATTTGCAGGGTTATATTTCCTTCAGCTTGTTAGGTAGCAAGACTGGAAGAAGACTTCGTGGGTGCTCTGTCACTTACAGTTAAGCATGCCCTTCTGCCCCTTCCAAGGCAATACCAAGCTGCTGCTAATGAAAGGAGGGAATTCCTCCCAGGCCCCCATGTCCACGTGCAGCATGGCTGTAGCTAGGGTACTTGTGTGTTTGTGGGTATTTTGAGCTGTGAGAAGCCTCTGACTGCATGCTTCATCTCACTGAAACGACTGGTGTGAGGTGCTGTAAGCCACGCTAGTTCCAGTCTTGCAGCAGGAAGGACTTGCCAACAGTCACATTACAGGAAGACTGCCTGGGCTGTCTCCAGTTGTAGCGAGCACACAAAATGCGTTCCACTATTTTACTAGAGTGTACGATTGCCTCCTCAGCTTAGTGCTCCTCCTTTCCTAAACTCCATGAAAGGACAACGCATGCTGTCTGCAGCTGAACTGAGGTCTGCCGAGGAACCTGACATTAGTTTCATGTCAGTACAATCCAGTTCACCCTATTTATTCTGTGGACGATGTTCATTTCTATCTCCCTTCATAGCTGGAGAGATCTCATCATCTTGAAGATGGGAAAACAAAGCTTCTGGTATTTCTTTGCCTGCTTTGCTTTAAGTTTTCATGTGCACAGCCTGGGGTTTAGCTGCCAAAACCACCATTAATTCAGGAACAGGAAGGGTTAAGTAGTGAGGGGAGATGTAATGTTCAGTCATCTGCCTTCACATCCCACAGGCCTTTGCTTCTTTGCCACTCCTGTTTTCCCAGTAGTAGCCATGTCTGACCTGTTCCCTGCCCCAGACTCTTGGAGCAGGTAGTGTCCAACATGATTTGGGTGGTTTATGGGCTGTGCAGCCACTGCATGAAGAGGAGAGTGAGACAGCCAAGAACCATCTGAGAGAAAGTTGTATTTCAAAGTAGGGGACTTGTAAACGGGTAGGTATAGGTTCTCTGAATCCCAGGACACACATCAAAACACAGCATCAGAGAAACTCTCTTGATGCTCTCTCCACCTCTGCTTACGCTCTGTATTTGGCTGAAAAGTGACTTAAATTGCAGTAGCTGGAGCGAGAAAGCAAGCTGCCAGTATAACACTGAGCCCCTCTGAATCTGATCAGCCAAGGATGAGCTTGGGACCTCAGCAATGTGAACGCTCTACAGCAACAGTACACATCCCGAATTGGATGTGTCACCTGTCCCTCTTCAGAGACAAGAAGGTACCTCTGAAAGTCCTTGGTCCAGATCTTTGGCTGGGGCTAGTCCAAGTCCCTCAACTCGGTTTCAGGGCACTGCATTTATTACAGCAGCAGTGGTGCCAGCTCACATGTTTCCCGTTTAAAGAACGGATGGCAGCAATAGACCGTGGGGAGGAGGCACTTTAGTGTCCATCAGAGCATTTCTCTTAGGTCAGAGGGCAGTTTGTTCCCCAACACCCTTCCAGTCCGCACAGGGAACCCTTTCCTTTCTCTTTTGGCATTTGTAGATGGCTCAAAAGAGGTGATGCAGTGTCTGAAAGGCTTGATCACCCACATAATCAATTCACCCCAGGAAATGGTTCTTTGCTCTGAAAGCTCCCAGGTAACATCTGGTTCATGGTCTGCAAAGCATGGGGCAGGAGGATGAGAGAGTCATCCCCTTCATGACTAAAGAACCTGAGTAAGCACCCATCTCTTCCTCCCGTGGGTCACCATGCCCATCGTATCCACCCGTAGTGCCCACATCTTCTACTCATCCTCTGATTTTCTTAGCCGCAGGGGGCTTTTTCTCTAGAGGAGGGGGGGCCGGGGTGGTTCCCGGGGAGACTCGGCGTCCCGGCTGCCCTTAGGTGCCGCTGCAGCACCATCAATGCAGCCGGCTGCGCTGGCAGCGGCTCTGGGGCTGCGGCGGCTCCGGGTGGGGAGCTCCGCGCTCCTCTCCATCGCCCCGAGTGACTCGCAGAACCCTCGCCGCTCCCGTGGAACGCTGCCGTTTGGGAGTTTCACGGGGGATTCCAGTGCCCCCCAGTTCCTGGGTCTGGTTGTTCCTGAGCTATTACTTTGCCAGGTCCTTCTTTCATTCTTAACGGGCTCTGATCGCTTCTCCTCCCCAGCCTGAGTTCTAACCGTTCAGCTGTCGTCTTCTGCGGGTGGACGGCCCCACAGACACCCAGTTGCACCATCAAACGCTTCCCGACCTCCAGCCTTGCAGGCACCGCAGGTTACAGCTTACTCCCACGGAGCAGTGCCCGAGTGCAGAAGGCTCCCCAGAGGATGCTGAGTGTGTCCCTCGCTCTCACTGATGCACAAAACACTTGCTAGATGGGCTCGTCACTTCTCCCGTGGATCAGGGGTCTCACTTTCTCCATTCTATGCAACCAGCTGCTTAAATCCTCGGCTATGAAAACACCTCCTTTGCCATAATCGTTTGCCCCCCTGTTTCTCCCTTCTGCCCCGTTTTCTCTCCCTCCTCACAGCCTTTCAGGTGAGAACATCCTGGTTTCTTTGTTTCCCTGACCCAGGATTTTCCCTTTGTCTTCAAACCAGAGTCTCGGATTCCAGGCCGGATTCGCCATCTGAAATCCTGGCGCTGGAGCCCCGATGAGAGTTCACTTGCCTTGCTGTGTAGCATTCTGCACCAATGTGCACAGGGAGAGTGGAAGTGTCAAAGATGCTTCCAGGCTGCCACAGGCAGCTCAGTGATGCAGCAGTTCAATGAGAACAACCTAAAATCAGCTATGTAGAGCCTCTCCACTGCACTCCAGTGACTATGTTAGTGAGGCTGAACCAGAGCAGAACTCCATCCCCAGGATAGGTAATGGCTTGCCCACAGCACCGGAAAGAACAGGGCTAGATTCGGGCTGTGCCCAAGGATGTGCAGTTTCTGCCCTTGAAATAATTCCCTAGAAGGAAGGAGATAAATTAGAAGCCCTGCTTTCCTCTCACTAGGAGAGAAATTCTGGTCTTCTGATCACAAGGATGAGGCATCCCTTGTGAATGACATCACAATCACTTATGTGGACATCTGCTCTCTCCAGATGTGGGCATCTCCTGTAGGACTGCTCTGGATAGTAGGTGCTGAAACGAGGACCGTGCCAGGAGACAAGCCAGGCAGTGGCTAGACCCAGGCCTGTCAGAACATAGGACGTGTATGGAAGAGCCCACCCTATGGACAGCGTTTTAAAAACAAGTTCCCTCCTGGGCTTGTTTCTGTGGAACTGCTGCCAGAACTGAGGCAACGGGACTTGTGAGCGTGCAAGGGGCGTCTCTAGGGATCCAAGCACGGAGTCTCGGTGCCCAGTGTTGTGAATCCAACTCTGCAAACTGTGCCCAAAGTTTTTAACTAGGCTGGGCAAGGGCTTGCTTCTCAGATTGCTTCCTGTGCTTTTGTGCATTGTTACTTCTCAAGTTATTCAGAACATCTAAAGGAGGCTGAGGCAATTACACGGCAACTAAAATCAAGCCCTAATTTTGTAATCCACTTCCCCCCTCACCCACACAGAAAAAATCTGCAATGAAATGCAGTGCATGAGAAAACACAAAACATTCCACCCGCCTGGAAGGGCCCATGCCTGAGCGCAGCCCTATCACAGCCAGCAGCAGGCGGGAGCGTGTTTCGTTAACGGGGAGCATACATGGGCAGGGGGTTGATAAGCAAATGACAGAGTTCCCAGCGCACCAGCCAAGCCCTAGAAAACCAGAAACAATAAACTTATTGAAAGCTTTTCTAAAATAGAAGGAAATTATTACTCACTTGAATTCTGTTGGAGTTCAGGTCAGTGGGTTTTTTTCGGCTTGTGATTGTTAATATTAGATGAAAGCACATTTCCTTTACATTGTATTTAGGAGCTCTAGTGGCTGAGGAGGATAACGGCCGCGTACACTGCACACACCTCTGAATTCGGCATTGTTCGGGAACAGTTCATTACTCATTTTCCTTTGACCTTTAAGTTAAAGTCAGGGTTATTTGAACGCACGGGGCCTGATTCTGGTCTGGGATGCAGAAAGCAATGGCACTTAGCTTTTCTAGGAGTTGTCTAGTGTGAGTGGAACGAGATGGTTTGCATTCAGTCTCTTCAGTTTGCACTGCTCACATGCACAAGACTCTGTTTTGAAAAACACTGCTCTGAGGAGATTCCATCCTCTCACAGCCTGTGTCTCGCGGGGACAAGATTTCCGAGAGGGTGTAGAATGGGTCCAAAACTCCATCAGGTTCTGGTAACAGAACAACCCGTGCTTATGCTCTGACAGCTGAGCACCGCAGCAGTTGGCTGAATGCGCCTGGCGTTGCGTGCTGAAGAGGTGCCTGCGTGGCACAGTGTTGTGGGTATTCAGGAGCAGATGGCTCAGGTGAGAGCTTTCAAACCCGAGATTGGCTCTGTCTTCCTGCCTTCGGTGTGGTGTACATTCTGGAAGGACAAGCCACAACACAACATACTCATCGCCCAAGACATTGCCACCTCTCTCTGCCAGTGTTGTCATTTCACACCCTCCAAAGCTGTTTGTTCATCGGGAGGGGGGAAAAGAAACCCCCTGAGATGTGCTTGTGCCTAGGTGCTGCATCTTGCACAAAATACCTGTGAGTGGTTTCCTCCTATGCGGTGGTGTGTCCATCTTTCCTGATGTGGAAAGGGAAGAAGATGCCCAAGGCCTTGGGACCAGCAGCCCATCCCTTAGCCCCTCGCTGGTGTTTACCTCTGCTCTCCAATCCATCCTCCTAAGTGGTGTCTGATGCGGTTGCACTGTTAGCCCCAGCAGTGGTAATATCAATTCACCTGGCTGCTACTTCACCAGCAGCACAGCTACAACTCCATTAAAAGGGAGTCCCACTTCTTTTCTCCCATTTCTTTTCCTTGTAATGACAGCATAAATTGTGTTGTCCTCTTGCCATGGAGAGCCAACTACCAGCTGGCACCACGTCTGCACGTGCACACGCCTCCACCACAGCCTTAGCGACTCTAATGATGCTGGAGAGGGTTTGGGCATCTGTGAGTGCTTTGGAAAGATTCAGAAGCTACAAAACTACTTCATCAACACTGATGCCCTCACAGTAGCAGTTCCCAAGGCACTGCCCCTCAGTAGGTGTTGAAGGCTGCTAGAAATTGCATTGACTCACTAAAGGCATCTTCTGGTTTGGTTTAGAAAACTGCTCTCAGAACCAGAGTTCAGCAGTTCTCTCTGTTTGAGCCTCGCTAAGAAACTGATCAGCACTCTCACAAAAGGAGCCCAAAGGATTTCTCCGTTCCCTTTCTGACCCACTCTGCCCACACGCGATGTCCAACAGCAAAGTGATGCAAAATGGGGCAAGGAACCGGATTTTTCCCCTAGTCCTCCACACTCACACAGCCAGGGATGGATTAAAGGGAGAGACTCAGTGATGATGTTGGAAGGCTGCCTCTGCTCCAGCGTGGCAGTCCCACACATCTAGGGATGACTTCAAGGGGGAGACTCAGTGAGGGTGTCAGGAGGCTGCCTCTGCTCCAACACAGCAATAATGCAGGGATAGTTGAGCTATTGAACAGGCTGGGGGGGTCCTTTGTACTTTCAGTATTTCACCATCTGCCATGTCCAAAGAGAAGTGCGTGTAGTCAGAAGCACCATGAAAGACAGGCAGGCAAGGGATCACGACCCCTGCTTTCGACCTTGGTGCTGAGAACTCACATCTCAAAAGATCTCTAGGACTGCAGACATGCCCTTTAGAGGCAGACAGTTGGCAGGGCACATATTCTCCTCTGCGAAAATAAGTTGTGGTGGGGGCGCTTAAGAGGAGGGAAGGGGTACCAGAGAACAGCATTTCCAGGCACCCACCTTACCCCTCCCAACTTTCCTACCAGCATTTCCTTCCTTTCACTTCCACACTGAGTGCAGATATAAAGCTGTGAAAGATGTTCAAGATGTGGCACCCATTTGGAAACTTCCCAGGCAGTTGTGCTAACATGTTTTTAAAGGCTGCTCCTGGTCTTTCATCTGGATTAGCTGCACATTCTTTCTCGACTCTTTTTTTTGTACTGAATAGCTCACTGGCTTTTATGGGCTTCAAGACAAAGTTCCCCCTAAATTCCCACCTCAGAAGCAGCTCATTTACACAATAGAAGACTCCCCTTTACCACCGCTTTTGCATCCATATTTGAGGGGCACCTGGATCCAAGCGAAGCTGCTTTTGGGGGTTGACTTCCACTCCAAATGAGAGGTGCATTCCAGAGCTTCACTCCCTCCAAGTTCACACCAAATACCCAGGTTCAGCTGGGCTGTTCATGGGAGTGCGGCAAGCAAGAGCTGGCCTCCTGGCTGGTTTCACCTCTCTCTTTTTTTTTAAGTCCTGTTTTGGGCTACTTCTCTTGCACTGAGGAGTTTTTTTCTTATAGAAGAGGAAAATCAAATAGGTACAAAAAACCCAGGAAGCTTTATGCCAGACACATAAAGCTGAGGTGTTCGAGCTTTGCAGATGCTTTGTTCTCCTGCCTGCTTGCTGACAATGGAGTTGGTGACGCTGAGCCACAGAAAAAGAGCGTTCGTTACCTGCCTTGGCCAACTCACTGAGACCAACCGTCTCCTCTTTCCAGTCTGTTTCCATTCCCCTCAGCAATCCTCCTGTCCTGCCCAGCTTAGCTCCCTCATCCTGTTAGCTTTGCTTCATGGTGCTTCACCTAAGACAGTGGTGGTGCCTGTGATAATCAAGTCTTCTAAGAGACTTGGCCAAGAGAGAACTGGACAAGAATGTGCAGCTAGACAGAACGCTGAACGGCTGGCCTTCTGTAGTGGCATGTAGAGGCTAAAAACATCTAGACCTTTGGCTCACAAGGGCCAGTTACTTGATTTTAGATGAGGCTGCTACTTATTCTTTCAAAGGAAGACGGAAAGTTGCTGAGCCCTGGTGTAATACTACACAGAGGAAACTTTTCCTTCACCTTCCAAAATCACAAAGACGTGCCATGCTTGCTCTCAATACATACAACTCTTCCCTGAGTTGTATGGTCTCAATCCCAACACCTANCACTATGCAGAGGAAACTCTTCCTTCACCTTCCAAAATCCCAAAGACGTGCCATGCTTGCTCTGGTATGGTCTCAATCCCAACACCTACAAATATAGACCATCGACATCAAATGACTGAGTCCTGCGTAAAATCCAGCTCCACAGATCTGTGCACGGGGCTGTGCCACCGCGCCGCTGGCCACGATGCGCTGCCCTTTGGAAAGTCTGGCTTGTCTTCGTTTTGGAAGGTCCAAATGTGTGATCTCATTCTCTTTGACACAGCTGAGGGAAACGAAACGGGAGCAGCTGGCTAGATCAAGAGGGAGATGAGTCACGTTACAGTCAACTCATCAGGGAGGGCCATAGCTCCGGACTTCAGGAATTGGGACAGCTGGGTGGGAGTGGAGCAATGGCAATCGTGTGAGACGGTTACCCAAACCCCTGCAAACGGGCTTTGTTTCTCACAAAAACAGGGCCAAACAGAAGTCAGCAGAAAAGCAGTCACATTTTATTGGGGATGTTTGACAGACGTGGAAAAGAAACTGCTTTCAGCATCGCGGTCATGGAAAGGCCAGTCCTGTGCGTGGAAACACGGGCTGCCCTCTGAAAGCGCGGGAGATTCCAGCAGCGGAATCGTTGCGGCAAAATCCCGATTCATTGGAGTGAAACCAATGATCTCTCAGTAACGATGCCCAGAGCTCTCTCCCTGGCTTCACGCAAGTGTTTCGGATTTAGTTATTCATGAAAAACATCACCGTGACCGAAATCAAGTCACCCAAACCCTGGCTGATGCTATGAGCAGTGCACGCTCACCCACTTCACTGCGAGAGACCCTGCTGTTAGACAGATCAAACTCCACTCTTCCACATGGATCTGACTGCTTCCGCTCACAAATACGGCTCTGCTTCAGCAAAGGTCTTCTAGAATAGGGTACACCCTGGGGTGCTTCACACTGGTAGCCCTACAAATCACGTGTAAATGCCTTCTCCTGCTCAAAATCATCTCTCTGCAGCCCTGCTCCTGATCACTTCCACCATTTCTGCTTCTCCTCCAGTCCCTTGGTGCTGCAGCATGCACGAGCCATGCCACAATGACACCTAGAGCCCTAGCAGAGCACTGGCAAACAGGCTCCGTGGGACCTCAGGGAAGTCTCTACAGGAAAATCAGCAACGTGCCAGTGGAATGGCTGAAACCCCTCCCCAGCTCGATGCCGACCAGGTAAACTTTGAGGCAAGCAAAGGCAGGCAAGCAGTTCTTGGATTAAGCATACGGGTTTTTTTCTCTCTGACTTTGCCTCGGGTTCATTTTTAAGTTTCTAAGGTTTTTTTAATTATAGCTCCAGTGTTTGAGGTTTTATTGGGATTTTTGGGGGTTCTTTTTTTTTTCCTGGGTAAAGAGAATATTGAAATGTGATAAATGCTCAGACAAACTGGCAGGAAATATTTCCTGAAACCAAGAGAAACAAAGATGAAGATGAAAGTAGCAGCACCTCGCGTTGCCCTTACTAGTCACTGCAGCGCTGAAGGCAACTGGGGTTTTTTCTTGAGGAGCAAGAAAGAATGCGCGTTCGACAGCCACCCGTCTGAAGCCCAGAGGACTCTCTTGCCCAGCACATGAATTAGACCTGTGCTAAATAGCTGCGAGGTGAGAATGTATTTAAGTATCATACAACTTCAAGAGAGCAACAAGTGCTTCAGATCGCTGACTGTTGTGGCATCTCCATCCTTGGAGACACTCCAGGCTCGCGTGGATATGACCCTGTGCAACCCGATCTCACTTTGAAGTTGCATCTCACTTTGAAGTTGGCTCTGCTGTGAGTGGGCGTCGGGGCAGGTGACATCGAGAGGTCTCTTCCAACCTAAGCTCTCCTGTGATTCTTTCCAAAGCTGCTTGGAGTCGTTACTCGCACATCTAGGGTGACATAAAGAGAGGTGGCGATCACGCTTCCATACAGAAGCTACGGGAGCGACATGGGTAATGTGGCTCTTCCAAAGGTGAAGCCAAGGTGTGAGTTGCTAAAGTCACGATGGCATAAACAAGGCAGACCTTGGGGAGGTAAGATAGCATCTCTTCACTCAGTAACTGATAAGGCTGAAAAAACAAAGATAAGGCTGAGGGCATGAATCAGGTCTGCATTTTCACGTCAGGTCATCTTCATCTGATCTTGTAAATTATCCTAATCGCTAGATTATGGAGAGATGGTGACGTGATGCATCCACTCAAGAGCGTTAAGAATGTGAGGTTAAGCTTTAACATAGGCGTTCAGGAGACGCAGAGCCTGGAGCAAAGGGAGCATGAGGGCTTTTTGACATAAAATACGGTGTCAATGCAAATCCTACACGTCGTATCCAGAAGTCATTTTCACTTACAGCTCTATATTGGATTGGTTTGAGATACTGGGGTTTGCATGGACAGTAGAACTCCTGTTCAGGTCACTGGAAATGCTGGGTGCTGCTGGGCCTGGGAGAGCAGAGGACATGTCAGGTCAGAAGTAAAAGGGTGCTTTGCCAGCAGCGATGGCCTTCAAAGAGCTCCCTAGGGGCTGTGAGTACCTCCCGACCGCCTTTGAGTCCGTCTGTAGCACAAGCACCATTACATACACTGCAAGCAAGAGGCCGGGCTGTGTACCTCGGGTGGGTTGGGGTCGTTCTCAGAGATGTCTTATTTCTTCAACTGTTCCATATCCCAACCCCTCCCGAGCGTTGCGTGGCAGCTGTATATGTCCTGCATTCAAAAACCTGACTGACCCAGCCAGGGCTGGCCTGCAGCTTGGACAAGTCCACAGCTCCTTTATTTCTGCCCTTAGATTAATTACCCTCTGGATGACTTGTGAAGTCCTTGCCATTCAGCAGCAGAAGGAGTTACTTGTTTAGAGCCTGAGCCTCCTCTCCTCTGTTCTCTGAATGTCTCCATCTCCATGCAGCTCAGCACCCCTCTTCTACCTCTCAGTTACTCTGTGTGGTTCAACTAAGGGTGAAGTTGTCTCAGCAGGGGGGTGGGAGGCCTCCTGGGACCCGTTTCTGATCATTGCCATTTTTAAAGAATGGAAGTCAACAGGAGGGGCGGGCTACCCGTGTCCAGTGCAGAGTAATCCCGAGACAAGTCACCCTGGTTGGAGAAGGCACAAAGTACCTGCATCCACAGCCTGCTGGATCAATGGGAGGATGTGCAGCAGCTTAATCTGATGAAGCACAGGGCAAAGAGATGCTCAGAAGTTGAACCCTTTGATATATGGGCCCTGTAGCAAAGATTCCTCGGATGCCACGGAGGTGAATTGAGGTTAGCAGGCAGCAGATAAACACAGGAGGGCTCAGACTTCCATCCACCTGATGAGGGAGAACGGTTTGCTTTCATCTGAGCAGAGCCCTGTGTTTTCTAAACATTTCAGATGCTGCAGTCCTATTTTGGTTTGCTTTTCATTATTAAAAATGCAGCACATTAAACCTTCAGAACAAAATCCACCCACCTCTGGGTGGATTGCTTGACCCTGCCCACAGCTCCAGTGACTAACAACAACTCGAGTCCCACTGGGACACGGGAAGATGTGCCTCGGGAAGAGGTGTGAATTCACTGCCAAGGAATCTCCGCGTCTATCTGTGGCTCCAGAGTGATGGCTGCTTTCTGCTGATCGCCTGGGCAAACCCCTCCATTCCTTGGGTCCTGCCTGTTAGAGTTCCAGGCAAACCAGGCGTTCTGTTCCTTTTGTAGCTGCATCCTGTACGCCCGGACGTGCCCCGTGCTCCTTCAGATTTGCCTTCCTCCTCCCTTTATTCGCATACTCCTCCTCACTGCAGAGTTGTAGCCACACGTGGTTTGTGCAGGAGGAGGACATCTCCCGCAGCCGCCGTGAGCCCCTCGCTCGCAGCAGAGATTCTCCCTGTGCTGCCTTGTCACAAACATTTCCAGATCACAATGGCTGGAAAACTCCAGCTGACGTGAAAACACCGTGGTGCTTGTCCAAGTATTGGAAGGCTCGGGATGGCATCGCCAGTGATGGGCACCAAGGGCCCTGTAGGAAGGAAGGGTTTCCCCTAATCCACAGCTGACTGACTGAGGAGAGCAGGGGCCAGTGAGGCAGAGGGAACCACTCCGTTCCCGAGTGGTTCTATTGCAGCGTAGCTGTTCCAGTGCTGCCTCAGGCCAACGCGGACTCCACGTCTTTAAGAACAGGGCTGTGTGAGATGAGAAACAGCATCAGTAGTGACACGTGAATTTACCTAGCTTCTTGTGACACGAAGAGGTTACCCAGACAGGCTGTGGATGCCCCTGCCTGGAGATGTTCAGAGGCTTTGAGCCACCTGCTCTAGTCAAGAGGCATGCCTGCTCATGGCAGGGAGGTTGGGTTAGAGGATCTCCGAGGTCCCTTCCCACCTGAGCCATTCTATGATTCTGTGACTCTTAGGTCCAGAGGCAAGAAGCTTACAGGCTAGGAACACGTGTCCATGCCCAGACCGTCCAGACAACATCAGATTAACTGCTCTGAGTACATTATAGACAGATTAGCTGTCCCTGGGAGCTACCCTGGGTGAGCAGAGGTTGGCACAGAAGGCAATTGACCAGAGAGCTCTACTTGAGCAACAGACCCTTGGATGTCACAAGCAAGTTTTGTCCCAGACAGTGCTTTGAAAGCTCTCATCCATGTGCAGCTGACAGGAAGCCAGTGGGCAGACACAGGTTACGGGTGCACTTGCTCAGACTATGGCACTCAGAGGATGCTCTCATGCTGTGATGGGAATGCTATGAAACACCTGGGCAAATGAAACCCTTTGGCACTACCAAACATCCTCGTGAGCCTCTGACTAGCCAGAGCTTTAGGATTTCACCAGGGATTGAGTTTTGTAGTGTTTCCCAAGGAACTGTCACCGAGATGGGTGTAGGTATTGATCCCAGGTGATGATCCTGCAGGGTTTCACTGGAAGAAAGCAGTTTTGATACTTGAGCACAAATATCTAACAGCAGGGATTAAGGAGAGCTAGGTTTAGTGCCCAGTCTGCTATGGACTCTGTCTCATGGGTCATACGTAATGGTCAGGAACTCCTGGGTGACAGTGATCTCTTCTCTGGTTCTACTGCAGGAGACTGGCAAGAATTACACGGCAAGTCCTGTCTGCCCATCATCTTATTCTTCTGCATCCTTCACCTTCCCAGTCCAGTGCCTGCTGCCTGCAGCCAGCAGTGCTGGGGCTGTAGCACAGCCTGCCTTCCTCATGGCTACCCTGGGCATGCTCCTGTCCTCAGGTGGCACAGCTGCAAAGCGCTGCTCTATCAAATCCACATCACTTGCAGTCTTGCTCGCTGGCTGTGCCTCTTCCAAGGGTTTGTGAACACTGCCCTAGTCATTGATTCTTCAAAATCACACCTCTTGCCTTGTCTGAAAGATCTGTGGGTGCTGGAGCAAGCTGCATCATACATACATACATACATATATGTCTGCACGTGTGTTTGTATGCTGTATGGATTCTGCCCGTGTATGTGTATGTACACATACATCTCTGCACCCACTTGCACATGGGTATGCATGTGTGACACGAGTCAATCTATAGGAACGGACCAACAACCCCCCCCTCTTTTGGAAGCCAAACATTCACTGCCGACTCGTCAGGCGCACTCCTTTCTGTTGGTTTTCAACTCGGCCGGCTCCTGGAGCACAATGGTGCACTGGCCATCTGTGCAGAGGAGAGGTGGGGTTTAATGAATAGACAAAACAGGGATGATTGACTGGCTGGGACTGTTTCCCAGTCTCATTCATACCAGCCGTACAATGGAATCGCTCCCCACTTACACCGCCAAGAGGGAAAGGAGAATCGGTCTGCTTTGAGTTCGTCCCTCAGAAGTTCAGATCATCTTCCTGGGCAAACTGGCTCGGGGCAGTTCATTCAGGACATGCCTCAGCCCCTTACACGTGCTGGTAAAATCAGCTCCTCCTTGGCCCCGCCGATGGTGTCGCGCGGCAGACGTGGCCTTTGTATCGGGCTAGGACAGTTTGTGTCCGGACAAAGTTGTTTATGCAACCCAGTACACCCCTTCTCTTTTTGTCCCCGTGCATAATGAGCGAGTGGTGGGCACGTGGGCAGATCGCTTTCTCCCCCCTTTTGTCAGAGTGTAAATTTACAACAGCCTGTTTGCATCCCGTGCGCTGGATTTTAATCGAGTTCACTGTAAGGAGAGATAATAAAAATGAGAACCATGATTACTTCACAGCTGATTTAATTTGAATAAAGAGCTGCTCAATGACAGATGGTTTCTGGAGCCGCTCTATATGTGAGCTGCCACGATGTTGAATAGTAGGAACAAGAAAGGATGCTGCTGTGGTCTTTGGGTCCTTACTTTGTCTTATCTGTGGTCATGTTTTATTCAGAAAGGAAATTAGATTCCGCACCATTTTTTATTCAGAAGAGAAGATTGGAAAGGAATAATGCAGAGTATGCAAACCTGCCAGCCTCTCCCCGAGCAGGTCCACATCCCTGCGCTGTGCCAGCACACCTCCAGCAGGACTGCTCACAGCAAAGCCCCTCAACGTGATCACAGCTCCTGTGAGGAGAACTGCGCTTTTGGCAGCGAGTCTGCTTTCCCTCCGCGCTCAGCTCACAGCCCAACCTATTATCCCAGAAGACAACAGCCAGGGTTTGGGTAGGGAGGCCGGTGTGAGGCGCGGACATCACTCTGCACTGCACCATGCGACTACCCAGCAAGCAGGGGCTGCCCGTCTGTTTCCACTGGCTCTGCAGCCGGTCACTCCTGGTGACTCTGTTTGCCCTACCTGCTGCAGAGTTTGCCAACGCTGCTGAGGGCTTGCTTTGCCCCAGGTGCACTTTGTGGCAGCAGTGCCCCCCTGGTGTGCACAGAGAAAACAAAACAAAGGTGCTCGCTTCTCTTCCTTGCCTGCAAAGCTAGAGCTCTGTCGGTCACACCAGTAACTTCTCACTCGTTCCACAGTGTCTCGATGACCCATCTTTGTGCCAGCCAGTGCGTTTTCATCAGTAACTCCTTTCTCCAATTCTCGATAGGATTCTGTTCGTGCCCACCTTTTCTGATGTCTTCCTGGGTGCACGTCCACCTGCACAGGCTGTATCCGGGCATATTTGAGTGTCTCCAGAGAAGGAGACTGCAGAACCTCTCTGGGCAGCCAGCTCTAGGGCTCTATGACTCACACTGTAACGAGTTCCGTTCACACATCAGAAAGCAATATTGCTTGAGATGAAAGAGACTGGGTGCCCGTGGCTCGTTGCTACTAAAAGTGGAGTGCAGAGGGGCATTCGTCTGTGTTGTTCAGAGGCAAAGAGTTATCACTTGAAGGCCACAGGGAAGTTAGCTAAGCACAGTTACTGAGGGATTGGACTCTATGGCACCGACAAATTTTGCACCCAGTGATGATTCAAACAAAGAGGTACAAATATTTCACCTTCTCGGGCCTCAGCAGTAAGAATCTTTCCAGGGGCTGTAAAGTGCTTTGACCTGTGCTCTCACAGGGTGCGTTCGTACCGCGCGCTGCCAGGCTTTTCTGGCTGTTGGATCCTGGGTTCAGCTAGTGGCCACCTTCGCCTGGTGGGGTCACTCTGGTTACTGGCTTAGGCCAATGCACTTGTCTGCTCTTCCTCTTTCCTGACCCCCCCTCACCCTATGGGGGTGTTCACCTGCTAGGCACTGTCGAAGCTCTTGATTAGAAGGTCTGTGGGTCAGGGCTTTGTGCCTTCTGTTAGATCTCCTTGATATCGATCCCTCTCACACTGGCACTCCAGAACGGTGGATTCCTCACCAATTCTTACGGAGCACCCAACTCATAACAGCAGGAGGTGTTAAGAGCACGGCACACGGACAGTGCTCCTCCGTTCAGAGGCTGCATGAAGTCTTGATGCTGACACTGTAATTGAGTGAAAGTCTTTCTGGGGCTGAGGATGGATCCCTTGATGAGCACTTGGGAAGGATTATTAGCAGTGCTGGGAGTGTTTTGTTGGTTTGGAATTCAGCGTGTGGATGATGACACACAAACAGCAGATGATTCCGTAGGGTTTCTCCCTGCACGGCTCATGCAGATCTTATTTGAGTCACTGTATGTGATTTGACTCTGTGAATTAACAGACCTAAACATCAGCCCACCACTCAACCAAGGACTTCACTCAGCTTTACACCTTCTCTACAAGCTTTTTTATGACAGTTTGGAGGACACAGCATCAGCTCCCGTGATACCTCTGTGTCTAACTGGTGCCTCAGATCCCAAGGATCAGTGAGGTTCAGATGCCAGACTCAGAATCTGGGTAGAGCAAAACACCTAAAAGGATCAGCAAGAAGCCTGGTGGCAGAAGGGCTCTGAATAAAAGGAGGGTCACGGTAGTCCAGGAGGAGAAGGAGAAATGTGTGTAAATCATTCTCTGGGGACAGTGACAGCAGGGACGGGGCAAGGGCAAGCGAGACTAAGAGAGGGGTTCTGGTCGGCCCACCTATGACTGGAGGTTGGGAGGAAACTTGGGGTTTTACCTGAAACCCCAAACAAAACCTGGTGTCAGGCACCGTAGATGGTTCCAGATTCCTGGGAGAAGGCTCACACCTGAGGCTCCCAGCGGGTCTATCCCAAGGAGTGCCAAGCCACGCATGCCAGCTCTGCTTCCAAGCTCCTTCCCCTTGCAGGCCCACAGCCTTCCTTCTCCCCTTCCTCCAAGCCTCCGCAAATGCAAATGCTGGACCTCATGGGCACACGTGGAGTGCCTGGAGCTCCTGACTCTCCCACAGCAGTGCCCTGAAGGAATATTCCCACGGAGCACCTCCAGCTGTGGCTGGGAGGTGACAAAGGCATGCTTCTGTGTGCCTCCAAAGACGCTGGGTGCTCCTTTTGCCATTCATTGCCCTACAGAGCGGCCTTGAGGCTGCTCTGAATGGTAACAGGTGCTTCTGGCCCCATTGTGCTGGCCCAGCTGTCAGGGATTTCTAGGGACCAGTGAGTGAGATTGTGTAGGAGCTGCTTCAGTGGCTCTCTGCCATTCAGGAATTCTTTTGCGCCAAGGGAATCCTCCAACAGCTGTTTGGGCTGGCTTGGTGACAGCTTTATGCTGCCAGAGCCGGGCAAAGCAATCCCAGCTGGGCCAAGGACCTGGCTCCTTGCATGTGACTGCCTCTGCAGCCCCGTCGCCCTGTTCCGTGGGCAATCTCTGCCTCTGCTGGTGAACGCAGAAAGCTGCTGGACTCGGCGGTCTTTGCCAAGGAGCAAAACACCGACTGATGGAATCGGGATGTGGGATCCGCAACGCCTCGGAATCCTGCCAGGAGCTGCCTAAATGGAGACGGCACCTCGGCAAACGGGACAGGGGGGTCTCTGTGCGTGCTGTCTTCCTGAGCAACGGACCCCCGGCAGCCTTCCTCCACAGAGGATGAAGATGAAAAGAGGGTGTAGGAGAGATGAATTTGCAGGCAAAATGTGTAGGTGCGGGACTACCCTGCTCAAGGATGCGACATCTGGGTGCAGGAGACGAAGAGCTGGCGGGAGGCCACACAGGCCTTGTGAACAAGGACGTGCTTTTCCACGCCGAGCCTTGGGTTGGTGTGCGTGCCCTCAGTGCCTCCACTCACCCTCCTGTGCCGGTGCCTATTCAGCAGCCACGAGGAGCCCATCACAAGGCCAGCTAGCGACAGTGTCACCGTACCTCCTGAATGGCGACTGGCAATGGACTCCTCAGGGATCAGCTGCTGGATTATCCAGAGAGCATGTGGCTCTGCTCAGCTGCTCCACACACACACAGACAGGTCGGACAACTAAGCGATTGTCGAAAGTGTGGATAACGAGGCGGGAGGGGGGTCCACGTGGCTGCCTACTGAGTGCGCTCCTTCAGCAGCCAGCCAGAACAGAATGGACCTGAGCGACCCGGTGACCTGCGCATGTGAAACGGCTCCTTCTTGCTCAGAAGGGAGTGGGGCACCGTGCGAACGGAGCAGCGCACGCGCACATCCAGGAGTCCAAGAGGCTCATACGCCGTGACACGACTCCCCCAGTGGATTGTTTAGGAGCGGTCACGTCCCAACAAAGCTGTGAGGAGAAGGGGGCAAACTCCTTGCTAGCGAGCCAGCCCACCGTTTGCTGCCAACATACAAACACAGTCACGGAGGGAGCGATGGCAGCTCGGAGGAGCTATGCTTCTGGCCATTTTTCTGTATTTGTAGCCCAGTGGGTTAAAGAGCAGGGCTGGCGGGCTGCTTCGGAGAGACACCTCTTGTGGGACCCCCGAGAGGCTTCACGCGTTACTCTAGGCAGAAGCGCCACATCACTGTCTGCGCTGGGCAGGAGGGGGGCAGTTTTGTGTTCAGAACTACTAAAGAACAGCCCAGCAAACGGGAGGAGGGAGGACACTGGTTAGAGCCACACATCACCTGGACATCGCAGGGTTTGTCGTTGTTTGAAACCCATCTCCCTCGCGAAGACAGCAGGAGCATTTATTTCCCCCTCCACAGTGTTACGTGGGCTGGGTTCATCTGCACTAGGAATGAACCCTACCAGGAAAGAGAGGGAAACGGGATCTGGTGGTTCCCAACTATTTCCTTCCAGACCTCAGTCAGGACACTGCCCGCAGGCGGTGCCCCCACAGTGGGATGACAGCCTGGGTGGGCCAAAGCAGGACCCCCAGGCAGCTCTGTCCCCAGAATGGCCTTTCAAGGCTTCTCTGGAAAAGCCAGGAAAGACCCGAGCCTCACCACATCTCCTGGGTTCTCTCCAGGCTGTCTGGAACTAAGGAGTCACCAAGTCCCTGTGGAAAGCGCTGACTTCCCTCAGATCCTCTAGGATTTGTGAAGCCCCTGCAAGTCTCTTGGGTGTGAGGCTCACACCTCTCTGCTACCTCCAGCCCCAGTAGGGAGACTTGACCACACTGGCCACTTGATGGTTGAGAACTCAGGCTTGGACACTGCTTGTCATGGGGCTTTGGCACCCCCTTTCCCTGCTGGGGGGGAAGCTGGTGCCTCTGGGAAGCCAAGTCAGGGGACAGTTTTCCACAGGAGGAGAGAAAGACTGGGGGCCAGGGCTTGCAGCTCTTGAAACACAGAGGCAAACTTTATCTGCCCTCAGAGCCGGTGTGTGGCAGGGTTGAGGGAGGATGGACGCTCCCTGAGGTGCTACCCGCCCTGTGAGGGACTCTCCAGGGGTTTAAAGTGTAGGCTGCAGAAATCCTTTTGATTTGCAGATACACCTTACTCCTCTTTGAAAGGCAACAACCTCTCATTTTAATTCCCCTCCTCGTGGCACTTTAAAATCTGCTCCCATGAGGACCTCATCCCGAGAGAAGACTCATCGCTGCTCTAAAGGGAGCCCTGCTGGATGGCACTGCACCAGAGTCAGAGTAAACCTGAACACTGCTGCTGCAGGAATAATGCTGAGGCATGCAGGGGCTGGGGAAACGTTTTGTGAGCACAGCCCAACAGGAAAGCAAGGAGGAGCTTCCCTGAAGCGGAGCACGGAGGGTCTCTTGGAGCAGGAGGTCAGTGTTACTGACTCAGCTTCTGCTCCTTCACCCCTGCTTCAGGGCTACAGAGTCACCCAAGGCCTCCTGGACATCCTAGTTGCACACAATGCTTCCTTTGCCACGTGAGCCAGATCCATCCACCGGCCTCGTTGCTCTGTGCTGTCCCACAGCAGAACACGAGAGGTCGGTGCACGAAGCGTCGTGCAGGTTCACCTGCTCCAAAAGCAGAGTGCAGAGCAGAACAGGAAGGGAAGTCCTTCAGAAAGCCTGTGTCACTGCAACCTGCTCACCCAGGGAAGAGGCCAGCTGCTATCTTTTCACATGGCTCTCTGCAGCCTCCTGGGTGTTTTCTTGCCTCGATGCGATGCAGCCAGCGCTCTGGGAACGGCACGCATCTGTATTTTCTCCTTCAGTCCCAACCACCTTAAAAATCAGCAGTGCCAAATGCCAGGCAGCTCCCAGCTCAGAGTCGCTGGTGAGGATGGATCAGATAGGAGAAGCTGTTTTCTCAACACGGCTTTTATCTCGCACTTTCAACCTCCATCAAAGAATTTCACACATATTTCCCTGCACATTATCACCTGTGTAGGGGCCTTCTCGGCTAATTGCTACCTGGCTGTATACTGGATTTAAAATTCATGAGGTCCAAGAATCTCTGCTCGCATGTCCTTGTCTCGGGGGCTGTGCAAAGGCTCCTTGAGGTTCAGTCCTCCAGACTGTTCCAGCAGCTTCACTCTCCAGCTCAGCATTCTGGTATCATGAGTGAAGTAGCTCCAAAAGGGGCACTTTTCTTACACCCAAGATAAGAACATTCAGGGTTTGCTCTGAACAGTGTCTCTCCCTTCATCCTCACATGAAAAACCTGCCCTTCGCAGGCCACCGCTTTGCACCGCTTTGATTCACAAACTCATCTCCCCTGTCCTGCGGACCTAACCCCGTAACCACATCCAGCCACAAAAGCCACACCAACACCGGTACCTTAAACATGTCCAGCAGCGTTCCTGGGCACTGAAGCCAGCTGGCATGGAAAAGGAGGTGTCTGTGCTGGTTACACGTCTTCACCTGGTAGCCACCTGCTGGAAGCAGGCCCTGGACTGGTCCGAGTTCTGTGCCCAGGAATGGGCCAAATTAGTGTCAGGGATGCTCCAACAGCCTGCTAGTGCAGCAGGCAGAGCCCAGCACCTGGGGAGGCCACTGCCACACCTGAATTTGCCAGCACAGCCATGAATATCTTGCTTTGGGAGCAAGCTCTAAGGACCAGCCTGCTGCTTCATCCTTGATCGCAGGATCACGGTGCTAAAACGTGGTGCTGCATGAGACAACTAGTGACTGTATCGCATGTCAAGGTGCATTTGTCTTCAGGACTGTAAGACACACCACGAGGCTTAAGCAGTGCTAAATGATACACGTGATCTGGGTGGGTGGGTGAGTGGGTGGGTGGGTGGATGGATGGGTGGATGGATGGATGGATGGATGGAGGAGGTGAAAGGCACCTCAAAGGAATCTTAATCCTCACTGCAGAGCTGCAACATAAACTTCATTGCCCAAGACCATCCATGAGTCCAGGTGCTCCAGAGCGCTGTCTCTCGGCAGTGACCCGTAGCAGGTTGCAGAGTCCAAAGCAGGGCACAATGCAGTAGCCCTGCCGTGGGCATCAGCCGCTCGGAGCCTTTGGCAACCAACAGGTTGTGAAGTCTTTGCGTTCGACAGACACTAATGGCATTTCTCACCATGGAAGTTGTGCTGCCTTTCTAAAAGCAAGGTGCTCTTGGCCTCCATGGTACCTTGGGCGAGGAGTGCCACCCATCTGACAGACGTGACATGAAAGAGTATTTCTTCTTGTTTGTTTGCATTTGCTGCTTGATGATTTCTTCACGTCTCCCCGTTCTGCCACTGTAAGAACAGCTGTCTTCACTGCCCTTCTCTGTGCCGCTGGGGTTTGAAACTCCTTTCTCAGGTGTTGCCCTCATCATCACCTTTCCCATAAGGAAGATTCCAGTCTTCATGTTCAGCCTTTGCATGGGAGTTACTCTGCCACTGCTACCACACCCCGGTTTATCACAGTCACAGGTCTGGTCTAGTTGTACTGTGTTGTGAGAGGGGGGGACCAGACTGTTTGGATTTAAGTAGTGGAGCAATGACCATTTCTTCTGGCTCTTTCTGCACTCTTTTCCCAGTAATTACTAACATCCCTTCTGCGTTTTGATAACCACTAGGTAACGTGGCATGGCATTTCCACAGGACTGTCACCAGTGGCCTCAGCTTCCCCTTCCCGGTTGGTGATAACCACGTTAGAAGCCCTCGCTAGATCTGCAGTGTGGAGGGGTTTCTCTCTGAAGTTAGTCCTCTGCACTTTCCAGCAGGGAATTCCCTTTGCAGCCTTCCCCTCCAGTCTCTCAGCAATGCCAGCCTCTTCCTCAATGCTTCGCTGCCACCTGAAGCTTCTCCAGGCAGGTCCTGCTGGGTGGGAACCCCTGAGACTGATTGCTGCCTTTTGAAAACCATCAGATCCACACGGGAATCCGCCCAATCCTTCTCAGACCCCATGCCACGGGCACGCTACTGCCGTCGTCCAAGCAGCCGTCCTGCCACAGCCTTGCCCCTCTCCCCCGACCGGGGGTGAACTAATGAATTAAGTCTCCTCTGCCTGTTGCTGGGAATAGATGGGACATCTGCTCTGTAAGCAGAGCACTGAGCTCCACCGGCCCTCTGCAGCACTTTAACCCCCACGTAGCCCAGTCCTTGCAGCGGTGGGGGTATATCAGTGTCTCCAGGTGCCAGCCAGGGAAACCGATATCCCTTTTAGCAGTAACCGTGTGCAGTGTTCTAGAGTGGCCTGACTGCTCTTTGTTGAATAAATTAATGAGTAACAGCAATAGTTGCTAATTAACATACTCGATGAATATTTATGCTGGCGTCTCGCCAGTTGCACATCTTACACGGCGCGTCTTTCACTCTCACTTCTCCCTTCGTTATTTCATACCGTGAGCTCCCACCAGAAACGACCTCTACTGGCTCTGCCTCCCCGGCATCTGCTGTGAGGAGAACCATTCTCTTCCCACCCAGCCATGACCAGATGTAAACCTCAGGACTCATCCCCAGCCTCACTGCATCCCTACTGCCCGACGCAGCAGTCGACCAGTCGGGCCCCCCACAGCACCCCGAGGGTTCCCTGAGTCCAAGTGCAGGGGGGAAGGAAGACAGCAGGGTTTGGGATGAGACAGAACCGACAAACTGCGGGTGTCAAGGTCACAGCACATCTGCTGCCGCTGTCACAGGCAGCATCAGAAGAGGTGTCTTGCCTTCAAGACATAGTGTCCTGGGATATTTAAAGCTTTATAAAGTAAATCAATAGCTTCACTTCAGCCAGGAATCCAATCTGCAGCCTGCACAGCTCCTGGCCCATCACTGTACCCCACAGCCTGGATTAGCTCCAGTGCCTGGAATAGCCCCAAGCGTGTGCGTTACACCCCTCTCACTAGTCAGGCATCCCAGCTCTGCAGTCCCTGTGGCATAATGAGTTAAGAACTGGTGTTTGCAATGCAAGACACGAGAGACTCTCTTGGTATCATCTCTCCTTTTGAGAGGTCCAACGCATCTTGGGACCAGAGAAGAGCATCCTACAAGCACAGAATCCAAAGCTCATGGCTTCTGTCCAGTACTATCCTTAAAGACAAGACTCTGAGCAGTAGCCCCGCACTCCTCTTGTTCAGGTCGCTCAAATACCGGAGCTAACGGCAAACCCTAAAACAACCCATGCTGGCTGTGAAGAGCCACCGAAAACCTCCCTCGCTCCACCAGCGACTGCAGTCTCACAGCAGCGAAGGATCAAACAGCAAATAAGGTCTGTAATAACTTGTGCAAACCCATGCTTAAGGGCAAACCCCCACCCCAGCAGAGGGCATTCCGCTAGCTCGGGACAGGCACACAGCAGGCACCGCGGGTAGTGCTGTCAGCTATGGAACTCGGGATGCTGCCGCACTCAGAGAGAAAGCCCGTGTATTCCAGGATAAACAGTGGGACCACAAGGGTTCAGAGGAGATCAACGGGGATGAGGAAAGCTAGGGAAAGCCTTCAAAATAAAGGAGCATCACATGGGCTGTGATCACATCACATGCAGCCTGTCTCTTATCCAGCTGGGCTACCCCACACCATGGCTGCCAGGGGCAGTATTTCTTCATGTCCCACAGCCAGGTTACCCACAGGAAAGGAATGGCTCTGCCTCGCTGGGACAGACCCCTGCTGGCATCGAGTCAGCGGGGCATGCATTTTCAGACGCAATGGCAGGGCTGAGGAACTTGGCACTGACGGGTCAAGGGTCTGAGGTGGCCAACAAGGGAAAACTATGCCAACAGCAAGAGCTGGGGCCCTGGGCCCCCATGGCCACATCAGCACCAGCTGCATGGTTTAGGCAGGACCTCACCCAGGGAGGCACCGGGGCAATGGTGGTGCTCACATGTTGCTGTGCCGCTTCTTCCCAGCCGTGTCCACACAGCAGGCTGAGGATGCTGGGCTGTACTGAACTTTCTTGAAGGGCTGAATCACGGGAAGATTTCCAGCACAAGTGAGCCTGGCTCTCTGACAGTGTTTTCCACCTCCCTGCCCAAGGTTTGGTGGAGTCCTCTGGTCTCCCTCTTCCTTTACATGGCCTTCTAGCACCTGGCACCACGCAGTTTGCTCAGGGACCACCGTGACACACCAGCCTCCCCTGCTGCATGGGAGGGAATGCATCTCACCTCCCTTTGCTGCAGCAGCTCCAGACAGGTGGGGAAAAGCTGTCCCAGGGAGGGGGGCCTTTCTGCAGAGGGCTCTTGCAGCTTCCTGCTTCCAGATCAGAATGTCTCCAAGGGCTGAGGGCTCTCACTCGCATTGTGTGTATGTGTTGGAGAGTGGGTCATTTTCCATCAACATCTCATTATCAGCTAGCACAAGAGGAACCGGCCTCAAGTGTACCAAAGGAAGCTCAGGAATCCTTCTTCACTGAAAAGGTCGTCAGACATCGGAGCAGGCTGCCCAGGAAAGCGTTGAATTGTCATCCCTGCGTGTGTTTAAGCGTCCCGCAGAGCTGGTGCTCAAGGGCATGGTTTAGCAGTGGGCTTGGTAAAGCAGATCAGTGATTGGACTCGGTGATCTTAGAGGTCTTTTCTAACCTAAGCATTGCTATGACTGCCAGTTGCTGCACTGGTGGCTAGCAGGGCAGTCTGCAGAAATGCCACTGACTGCTGCTCTGTTACGGTTCTCCTCCACAGGCACTGGCTGCTGGAGAGCACCGACAGGACACGCAGCCTAAGCTCAGGTTACGTGCTGCATGGCGATCGGCAGGCTAATTCTGCTCCCTTTGCTCTGTTTGTGCCCTGGCTCTGAGCTCCCGTCCCTAGATAGAGCTAGCCACACGTATTCAGACAGTTACGGTAAGGAGCAGGGAGCTCAGTCCAGGCAGGCAGCCACGTCTCTGACATCTCCATCTGCATTCAGGTTGAACACAGCACCTAGAAACGCTGCTTCTCTCTGCACTGTGTGTGAACGTACAGCTTTACTGATTACGGGTAGGGCTGCAGGCGAGCACTCCTGAGACGGCAGACAACTGGCGATGACAGGGAGAAAAGCAACTTCAAAAAGCAGGGAAGGGTTTGATAGAGGAAGGCAAGCTGAAACAGTGAACCCTGGAGATCGGTCTAAGGCACAGAGAACTAACCCAGTGCTGGTAGGTGCTACTGGACAACTGCAGTGTGGAGGCATAGAGCCAGACTCTCTGCTGGAGTAAGCGAGCAGCGAAGTACATCGCACCCATCTGATTCACAGTACCCGAGAGTCTCTGCTGTTAAAAGCAGAGCTCCCTCCAGAAGACAAGGGGCATTTTTAATGAGATACTGCATGACAGCGATGCTCATGCACTGGAGAAATACCTCTGTGACTCCACTGCCAGACGCGCGCCTGTAGGGATGTTTCAGGAGGTGAAAAAACCAAAGCAGTACCCTCAAGCTCCCCGTAACAGTGGTTAACTTCCAGCTACCTTCTTTCTTAATCATCAAGACCGGCATCTTTTGACATTCCTTTATCACTGCTCCAAATCAGAGCTGACTCTGTCTGGTTAGATACCACCCTCACAAGCCCCGGGGCACCCTTTTGCATGTAGATGACAGCTCCATAACCTTCCATGCGTTGCTCTGCACTAACGACACCGGCTGCGATGGGGTAGGTTCAGATGAAGGTGCTGATAGGCTGTGCCTGGAGATGCCCCCATCCTGCTGGTGCGGAAGATCCCAGCTGCTGCCCTTGCCAGAAGAGGTCACTGCAGAACAGATGTGCAGAGAGGGCTCCTCTCCAGAGACTGCGCCCAGAGTCTTTGAGAAGCCTCCACACAGTCCTTCTAGAAAAGCTAAATGTGCGTGCTGGAGCTCTGAATCCAAAGGATGCCACAGCCTCCGGGTGGCAAGTTTGACTCGACCGGGCACGAACTATTTCCGATGCTGGCTGCTCCCAGCAGGACAAATCACAGCGGCTTCTGGTGAGGTGCCTCGATATAACAATAGGTCCTCTCGTGATATCAATACCCTTCGGTGTGACTGACAGCAGACTGGGTGCTCTTGACAGCATTCCCACTGTGTGGGAAAAAGGGGAGCTGGGTTTTTCATTGTCATTGCTCTTCCTCTCAGTTTGTGAGGCCCCAGTGCTGAACACTGCCATCTCCACCAGATTTAACTCCGATTCCGTGGCGTGGAAGCCCTTATGCCATTCATGCCCCTGGGCTAGTTATCAAAACGGGGATATGGACGGCGCCGATCTCCCAGAGCACCCAGGGTGGCACAGGGAGTGCAGGAGCAGGGCCCAAAGGGGGCTGGCACGGGAGACCAACCCTGCTGTACAGATCAGTTCAGTTCCGTTGCGGGAGCTGCCACGGTGGCCACCTGCCCTCTGTGTAGCACTGGGACAAAATCACCTCCCGTGAGCTCCTCCCATCTGCAGTTACTGCAGAGCTAATTCAGTGGGTCACCCAAAATGATGCAAACAGGAACAGAGAACCCACCGAGCGCCGCTGAATTACTACTTTTTGGGGTTCCTTATGTGACTTTGGCTCTGGACGCGTGGCACCAGCAGCCAACCACTGCATCTTGTTACGAGGGCTTTTGCTGCTTGCTGCGTTTTGCCTGTTCTCACACAGAGATCACAGCCAAGTCCCCCTTAGCTCTGTCAGACGGATGAATTGCACTAAATCCTCTGTCTCCTGCCATAACACTGCCCAGATCTTCTGTCAGCAACCAAGCTGGGGGGTGTCGCTGACCCCCCAGCAGACTGTGCTGCCATTCAGC
>VZRI01012356.1:180665-205656 GCA_013397515.1 Upupa epops
CTGTGTCCAGTGCTGGGCCCCTCAGTTCCAGAAGGACACAGAGCTGCTGGAGGGTGTCCAGCACAGAGCAACAAAGAGGATGGAGGAGAGCCGCTCCCTGCTGAGGAGAGGCTGAGGGAGCTGGGTCTCTATAGCTTGGAGAAGAGGAGGCTGAGGGGGGACCTCATTCCTGTCTCTCAATCTGTGAGGGGTGGGTGTCAGGAGGATGGAGCCAGGCTCTGCTCAAGGGCATCTGGGGACAGGACAAGGGGCACTGGGTGCCAGCTGGAGCAGAGGAGGTTCCCTCTCAATCTCAGCAGGACCTTCTTCCCAGGGAGGGTCCCAGAGCCCTGGCAGGGGCTGCCCAGGGGGGTTGTGGAGTCTCCTTCTCTGCAGATGTTCCAGCCCCGCCTGGCTGTGTTCCTGTGCCACTGGGTCTGGGGGATCCTGCTGTGGCAGGGGGGTTGCACTGGGGGATCTTTTGAGGTCCCTTCCCATCCCTAAGGATTCTGTGATCTCCTTTGCTTGTGCAGATTTCCTGATGCCTTCCCAACCTGCCAACATCTTTTCTGAAGTGCAGACTTGAAAAGAGGACAGAGCATTCCCACGATAGCCCATGCTTTCGTGTCCAGAAATAAACCCAGGTCATGTTTCTCCTGTGTGTTCACAGCATTCTGCACAGCAGCACTGCGCGAGGAGCTGACACTTGTCTGGGTGTTTCCCACTGCCCCATCTTCACAGCTCTCCTGTGGCACAAGGCACGGAGTCCGTGTAGGGACCGTGGACTCCCCAGCTCCATACACTGCAGTGAAAGGCTGGCCCTGATCTTGGAGAAGAAAACAGCTCCCCTGATCCTTGGACCACTTGGCGCAGGACCAATCGCAGGTTTAAGTTAGAGCCTCCAGGGAGACTCCCCAGCTGCAGAAGCACAAAAAGATGGAGCTGGCAGCAAGGGTGGAGCCTGCATTCCTCAATCTAAAAGGAGACTTGTAGTCTCTTCCTCACCTCCCTTCCTTTGAAATGTCTCTCAAGACATGGTTAGAGAACAAAGCCACGGAATGAATCAAACAGGCATTATCAGCACTTTGCATGAGTCCTGCAGGGAAAGGTGGTGAGATCTCCCTCTTTTCCCTTTCTTGTTCTTCCTTCTCCATAGTGAACCTTCCAGCCCTGACTGCCCTGGCATCCTCCGTGCAATCCTTTGCTGGTCTTGCCTTGGAGTCAGAGGAGATGCCAGGGCTGTGGCAGAGGCAAACGCACAGGAATGGGAACTGGATGTTCATCAATGATAATGAAGACCCTAATTGTTGCGGGGGGGTGCCCACCTCTGACCAGACTCACTGCAGGGAAAGCAGGGCCACCTCACTCGCCACCAGGGAAAACTGGAAGGACCAGTGCTCCATCCCAGAGCAATGGCATTTTGGGCATCACTGTAGTTCTCTTCTCTGCCCTCTGGAGCCTACCTGTAGAGGTGGCAACGTCTGCTGCTGCACCGCGTTTTGTACCTCTAGATAAGGATGCTAAAGGGAAGCTCCTCATTTCCAATCCACAGGGCTCCCTCTGCACACAGCTCCTCCAAGTGTAAACCCGTCAGCGCCAAACCAAGCCCTGCATCTCGTCCTAACTGACCCGAGTTGCTTCTTTAGGACAGAACATCTTGTGAATGTGTTTGAGTGACTCTCAAAAGCACCAGTTGTTCAGGGGGTTCTGCCTTCTCTAGGCAAACTCTGCCGAAGAGAAGGTAATGCTCACTTGGAATACGTTGGCATAGTTCCATGAAGCCCTTGGTGTTGACTTGCATGGTCGCCTCGTGTCATGGCAGGAGAGATGGACAGAGAGAGATGGGACATCGGGTTCTGTGCCGTGTGAACTCGGTTTAAGAGAAACGAGTGGCCGTTTTGAATGAGATAGACAGTGTCTCTGTGGAATTGCTTGCCCAAGGATGTTGTGGAAGGTAGGCTTTAAAAGGGTGCAAGCAGCCACTGGACAAGTGTTGGAAAAGCACTGGGGTTGCCAACCATACAGAAACCACTCCTAGCTCAAGCTGTTGCTGACGTGGGAAGAGCCGGGTGCTGGAATGATGTTCCTTACAGACTTGCTCTATCCTTACTCTTCCCAAGGCCTCTGCTTACAATTACAGTCCGAAAGCGATGCTGGGATGATGGACCATGTCATGGGCAGGTATGACCACCCGTCCGGCCTGACCTTTGTGGCACTGACAGCGGCGATTAGGAGGTCGCAGTTGGGTTTATATTTACTGCAGTGTTTAGTCCTCATCAGAAGCACTACCTAGATATTTGTGTTTATCTATACCACGGCAGTACGCTCTGGGCTTGACATCACTTCTGAGAAGCAGTGCTGGTTACTGACAAAACTGCTCCTGTTTTCTGTGGGTGAATCGCTGTCTTCTTCACTAATGATTTCACAAGAAGAGCAGGCCGGTAAGACAAACAGAAAAGGAAAAATTAAACCAGAATAAATCAAGTACACAGGCTGTTTTGACCCAAAACAAGTTCACGACAGCTCAGCACACACAGACATCTCAACAGGCATGTTGGCTCTGTAATCCCTCGTCTTGGCACCAGCCGAAGTGATGAAAGGTAGCCATGTGTCCGGAAAAGTCCATATGAACGACTACAAACCCGGTCATTTTCCCCACAGCACAGGCCCCTACCTGCCTCGGTAGAGACAGCCTTCAGCCCCGACGCCTGGCGAGCGCCAGCTCCTTGCCGTGTGAGCAGTAATGCTCCGTACCTGTGAACACACAGCCCAGCCCTCCAACGAGCCAGTGCCAGGGAAGGGGATGAAAAGCAGCCCCAAGAGCCTGAATACTCCAGATGGGCAGACTGTCCCCAGGGAAGAGCTCTGTTTTATTTCTATCAGCAAGCAGAGAGAAGCAGTTAGAAGAGACAGCCCTTGTTTGCATTAATATTTAGAGTGTTTTGGCCAAAATGTAGCTAAATAATGAATCTGAAGGTACTAAACACTGTTGTGTGAAGCTGGAGCTCAGACCAAACAGAGGGAAAGAGGTGGCAGAGAGGCATCCTGCGGAAGCGGGCTCTGCTTGGCTCTCTGTGCCATCAAGGTCTTCCTGGAGAACTGCACAAGATCAGCTGTGAGCCCACGGTGAACCTGCCAGTAACCCTGGGGGAAAACCGCTGCCGAACTAACGTCCAGGGGAGAGCTGTTATTGAAGAGTTAAAGTCTACATCTCAGCTGAGAGAGATCCAGGGAGGGCTTGCCTCTCCAGCAAGCCAGAAGCACCCTGTCGGAGTTAGGCAGTGAAAGCAGAAGAGGCAGTGCTGCCCTGAAGGGCCGAGTCATGCCTGAAACTCCCAACTGCTGTCAAGAGAAGCAGTGAAGGAGGAACAGGCGCTGAGTGAGCACTGCCCTATAGGATGTTCAAACTACAGGTGGAGAACTGAGCTCCAAAACCCCTTCCAAAATGCTGCCGGGGGTGGGAAACAGCGAATCTTACTTAGCAGCCGTAGATTAGATCAAGATGCAGACACAGATATTGTTGGGTTATTAATGCGCTTATTCTCGAACTGGGTGGCATGTCCCCCCGGGGGGCTGGAATGGATAGGGTTGAATAGTTTACTTCCGTGAGGGAGAAAGCAAGTCTGAAGCAAATCCCCCGCACCGCTTCCCCCTGCGTTACTGCTAGGACCAAGCAGAGTTTCTTTCCCAAGGTGCCAAGACCCTCAGGCCACATCCAACGCTGAGCCCCCACTCGCATTGTTTGTCCTCCACCGGCCAGGTTCACACCCAAGCGCTCTCACTGTGGCCTGACACTGTCCTTGCCACGATCCCAGCCCTGCACCAGATGATCCTCAGTGATTCCTGCTGCTCCCCAGGTGAGGGTGTTTTCCCTGGAGACTGCTGCTGAGTGTCAGGCTTTCCAAGTTGAGGCCATGCCAGCCTTTCATTTCCTTTCCTCCTACTCAAGCTTTCTCTGTGGGAAGCTCTGTCTAATAAAAGCCTCTCAAGAAGACACCAGCTCTGCGAGGCCTCCAGACCAGGGCTCAGGCTGGTGGTAACCATCACCCCTGGCATTCAAACCCATCTCTGCTTCCCTGAGCACGCTCCCCCGGGGGACTCCCAAGAGCAGGTATGCAACAGCAGTTTACAGCCAATGAGTTGCGTGTAAAACCTGGCCAAAGACTGAGGTCCCACTCCCGACGCACACGGATGGTCCCACTGCACTCTTCCATCACTGCCCCCCACAGACCTGTGCTCACGCAGTACCGGAGTGAATGCCTTTGCTGCTCACACTGTGGCGCGAGAGGCTGGTTCTAGCCCTGGCTGCTGCAGCAGCCTCCTTGTCTTTTCCCAGGGTAAAGGCAGGCAGCTAGTTTTCAACACTGGGACTCCCATCCTACATGAAGAGCACGGTCCCTCGCCTGCCCAGGCTGCTGCAGTCACTGCTGTGCACAACTCTCCTTAAGTTCCTGGGCCACCTGAGAGCAGTGTCAGGGAGACCCTGAAGAGACGAGAGGTGGGTCAGAGTAAAGGTCTCTGATTGCCAGTATCCTGATGGTGGCTGAGGTCCTTAGAGTACGTGGGTCTTTCATCACACCCTAGTGGGTGGCAGCAGCTGCCGTTGGGGCTGTCTGAAGGGAAGCTTAAGCCAGGTATGTCTGCTGACCAGTGACTGCACCAACTCACTGGGGCCTCAGCTGTGGCAGCCTGTAAGCCATATAATAAGAAGGACCCCCAAACATTGTGGGTGAAAGGCAGGAAGGCATTCTACCTCCGCTTCTCCTGGGGATTACCACAAGTCTAACTCGGGAGTGTGGGTTCAAGAAGGCTCTTAATTCAATGATGAGAGATGCAGAGATGTGATTTGACTCCGCAGAGCTCAGCACTGGAGCCTGATTTTCAGTAAACAACCCTTATCAGCAGGCACTGACGTCGCTTCACAGAGAGCTGAAATTCATTCAGAATAGGTGTATTTGTTTTGGAAAGGTGTCTGCAAGGCTGAACGTGGTGCAAGTATGCTGCTGGTGAGGAACTTTCCAGCAGAGTCTCTCTTGGAATGCAGTAAAGTTACTAGTCCAGTCCTGTTGTTCACACCAGCGTGTTGCTGCAGCTTACTACTGGTACCGTTCCAGAAAAATGAGCTAGGAGCTCCAGAGAGCCCCTGAGCTCCTGCCTGCATGGCAAGGACAGCGGCAAAGCTGCCCACTGGAGACTGGCTCCTCTGGCCACATCAGGATCCTCCTGGTGTCATCTGTGCCTCCTTTTCTCTTCTGGACCTACATGGGATTGGGTGGGAAGTGGCTGCTGTGTCTCCCCAAGCAGTAAGAACTGTCCCGACTCGATTGCACAGTGAGGATGACAATGGAATCTGGAGAGAGGCACGAGATCTTGGTGAGGTTTGCGCCTGACCTATGCTAAGGAGAGCAGCGCCCTGCTCTTCTTGGAGGAAAATGCTGATGGCTTAGAGTCAGCTGCATGCTTCCTTCATAAGGGCCAAGGTTTCTTTTGAAGCTAAGACCCTCAATAAGGACTTGAAATAATAAGATTTAGTTCTCACCGCCGTCAGGGCTCTTGCGCATCACTGAACAGTGCTATTTCTCCAGGGTTTGGGTCCTTCTGTGTGGAATGGGGAGCTAAATCTTCCTTCTTCCATCCTTTGCTGCCTTTATTTAAGCTGCAAGCACTGCTGTTTAAGGTGCACGCACAGGGCACGTGGCTGCAAAATGAAACTCGGGGCTCCTGCAGTACTGTACAGTCTCAGCAAGAACCTGCTTGCCCTGCAGGCTGTGCCCACCAAGTGGCAGCATATGTGGCTCGAAGCATTAATCTCGAGTTTCCTTGTACCCTCAGTCCCTGTGACCCCTCGTGCTGACAGACATCCATGGCTACAGCAAGTCTCCCTCATCACTGGCTGCTGGCAAATACACCATCAGTCACCAGCCACTCTGGAGAGTGCCAGACACGCAGTACAGTATCTGTTCCTCTCAACCCATCTGCACAACAGGCTACAGATGCCAGCTGCTTCCCTTAGAGGGACGTGGATGAGACAGAGAGAAAGAAGGGAAAACAGGTTACTGAAAGCCCTTCTTTGAACTCACCTCCCTCTTGCCTGGCTGCCAGTGTTTTGCTGCTGCCCCCACTGCAGTCTACATTTTTCTGTTGACTGACTAGGTACAGCTGAGCTAACGAGCTGGGTGAGTTCCTATCGCACAACTATCAAATACGAGTTGTTCCTACAGCGTCTCCTTACTGGTCTTTCCGAAGGTAGGACTTTTAGTCCATGTGGCCACTAGCTGATGACATCACCTGAAAGCAGTGACAAAAGCAGCCACCTCTGGGGATCACTCAGTGCAACCCACCCTTCTTCTGCACAGAAAGCTGACGCTGAGGCTCTCTTTGAGAGTGTTCCTGACTGTAAACTCAGTAAGACAGAAGGGCACTGGAGACAATAAGCTTGACCTTCTTCTTCTTTATCCTTTCCCAACGCTAGTCTGACTCTGCTGACCACGAGGTCCCGTGAGGACTCCTGGTTGGTGCTGCCCAGCAGCAGCGGGTACGGAAGTTCGGGGAGTCTGCAGAGAAATCTCGCTGCTCTGCAGCAGGGGAAGGTGGGAAGGCGCAAGGTCTGGGGCGAGCTGGTGTGGCAGCCTTGTGAGCAAGGCTGCGGTGTTAAGAAGCTGGGCATCACGCTGCAGCAGTGTTGACTGGGTAGTAGCGTCCCCACAGCTGCTGTTCAGAATCAGGCTGCTGCTTATGCCAGTGTTTTAGGAAGAAAATGTACTTAACATTGTTATCCTGCTGAGGCCAATCCCTATGGAAGTGCTCAGGTACGTGTGGCTGGGTGTGATTTTGCACACACAGGCGTGTGAGCATGACCGCCTCACCTGAACAAATCCCAGGTCAAGGGCACTCAACTAGTAACACAGATCCAAGTGTGTCGGGCCATTTGGCGATAGGGAAAGAGACAGAAGAGTTCCCCACTGCCTGTGACTCTCCCTTTTGAAAACGAAATCAGTGAGAGCAAGCAGTAGTTCATCGTTCCATGCGCCCTTGGACAAAGACCTGAAGTCATTCCGGGTGTTTGACTTTTTCCCTTCTGCACAGTGATTTTTGTGAGGATCTGAATTCCTAACCACACCTATCACACCAAGGTTCCCAGCTCACCCGCAGACCTTTCCGGACCGCCTTCCCAGGAGCCCCGCAGACCTTTCCGGTACGCGTCATGAATAAATAAAGGCTGCGAGCAGCAGAGGCCACATTTCTCCTGAGTCAGGTCTGTCTGCACAGACACACCATACGAATGAGACCATTTTCAATCCACAGCTCTCACTACTGGTGACAGAGGGGGAGAACACAAGGCTGGTGGGTACAATGAACTAATTGGATAAAAGGCATGTGAAAACACCATACCTATAATGTACCTTGTTAGCATATGCAAATGAGATAATTATAGGGGCTGATAGCAGTTAGGCACAGTCATACACAGTCCATGTGAGCGGTCCACAAACACTGGGAGATCAAGAAATGAAAGAGAATTCCTTGAGCATCCTAGCTGGTTGCTACAAGGAAATTAATTCCAGGTAGGGCTTAATTCAGTGTAAAGTGAAGCAATTCATTTGATCTCAGCGGAGATCAAACCCAGACAATCTGGGATCAGGGTGCCCCGTGTGTGTGTTATTATGCAAAACCCACCTAAATGAGATGAAGTTCTGTGAAGTCTTTCATTACAATTTCTCATGTCTTGCTCATGCAAGGAGACACCAGATCTTCCTGAAGTCTGGGTCTGCATGTAGGGCTTCTAGCAGTCGTATGGACGGTGAGACATTTTTCCTTCCCTCAGCTGCACTCTGATTTTGCACTTCGACTCAGGTGAGCTTCTCACCCTTCAAACCATTAATGAACCCCAGAGACAATTACTCGCTTAGACAACATTTTCTCTACTTGCTTTGCTATGAAACGACAGGCAGTATTAAATCAAAGGTTAATCATTGATTAAGTTTGGTGACACTAAAGGAAGCGGGTCATGTGAGAAAGCAATTGCACTTCCACTTTTGCTGTCACAGGTCAGTTCCAGCGTTTGATTCAAATTCCACCCCACACAATGAGTTGCTAACAACATTCGACTTCAAATCCTCCTGTAGTACAACTGCAGAGCAAGATGTGAGCTGGCAGCAATCAGGCCATCTGTAAAACATTCCTCCATTCACCCTGGCCGTGAGCTGAGAAGATGATTGTATTGTTCTTCATTAAGAGGCAGTGCTTTGGACAAGTGTTACACAGAGAAGTCTCCCAGTCACAAGACTGTTCTGCCTCTTAAGAGTCTTGACCTCACCGCCACTTGCAGTCCTTCCCACTTTGAAACAGACTCATAACAAAAAAGGAACAATAAAAAGGGGAAACCAGTTGGAAGCGACAGCCCTTAGGGCTCCTGTTCCCCCACATACATGAGGGACCTGCAAAGTCCACTGCAAGGCTCTATAGTCCTTTCAGAGGTGGCTACCTCAGCAAGGAGCTGCTCACAGTGGCAGTAAAGCTTGCTTTTGATCTCGTCCTCCTTTCTACGGGGGCGTATCCGTTTGGTTCCAGGATGTGACTCTTCTTTTACACCAGAATCAAATCACCCACCTGTTGAGGGAGGGTTGATGGGCATGGCTAACCCAATATGCATCTATGCTCTGGACTACTAGCTAAAATATGTAGCCCTCTAACAAGGAGAGGAGCCTTTGAAAACGTCGACACGGACAGCAGAAAAGCAACACAAGCGGATCATGAGGCTTGCATGGCTCTGTAACTTCCTTCTCTTCCTCTTCATCCATCTGATATGAAGAAGCAGCACGTGGGCACTCACACCAGGACTCACCTGCTCTGTGCGCAGATGTCAAAGAGTTTTCAAAACTGACCTTATCTGAAAGAAGAATCCCATGAGGTCGGGGGGATCGGCTTGATGTGAGAAGCCAGGCTTCATCCCACAAAAAGCACCTAGAGGCAAAGAGGACGAGGTGTCCAAAACACTAATGGTGGGCCAGAGGAGATGGGATTTATAACCTGTACGTGAACTCAGGGATGAGCTCTTTGGCACCAGATCACTTCCAGGGGCAAGGCTGCAGAGAAGAGGTGTGATGTGATGAAAATGGGCTGCTCGTCTTGGGAGAAAACTTCCACTGAAAGTCCCGGCACCAGATGTGCCGTGGGTTCATGATGTCGTCTCAATGGCCTACGCCAGAATTCATCCAGCAGTGCAGTTCAGTCGTCTTCAGCCAGAAGCTGCGGTTGTGACTCATCTGCTTTGGAAGCCACGTGGAAATTTCTTTCTAAAAAAGCGATTCCCTCCAGGAATCGGCTAAGAAAAATAAATAAATAGAAACAAAACACAAAAAATAAACCTAAACCTGTGATCCGATCTCCAACCAATTCTTTATCCATAAAGTTCCCACCCGAAGGACCAGTAATATGCGTGTTTCAAGGAACTATATTGTTTAAAGAAACAGTAAATGCCACCCAGTTAAAAGAGAGAGATGCAGCTCGGCTGGGTTAAACAATGACTAATAACTCAAGTCAACAATAATTCTTATCCTAGGCAGTAGTTATCGGCTTAGACAGCTGTTGCAGCCTTTCACTGCAATACTTAAAAGGCAAGCCACCAATTTCAATGCCATATTGTTTGTGTAGTGGTGTTTGTTTAAAGGTAAATCACTCATAAAAGTGTAATTTCCTGCTGATACGTAACGGCGGCGGTGGCAGGAAGCCAGTCTGGACAGACTGAGACCCCGAGATACGCGGCGCTAAATCACCAGCAGCACTTTAACCCAGATGGAAAACGATTGTGCTTTTGCACCCAGTCACACCTCAATTAGCACCAGCACGTTGTGCCTCCTCGCAGACACCTCTTCCCTCCATGCGCTACGGCACAAGGTAAGAGTAAGTGCTGCAACCGACACAGTGAAGTTTTGTTCCTCTGAGTCCAGATTCCCTTCCCGCTGGGGAGACCCTGGTGGGCAACTTCCCTCCCCAGTCTGTTTCTTATTGACTCATTACAAAATCTTACTGATAGTGCGTGCCTCCTTCTGCTTGCTTTCAGCTGACTCACTAGCTCGTAGGATTCATCATTTCTGGAAGAACTGATTGAATTTGTACTAAGAGCACGGAGAGAAATGAGAGAAAACAGCTACTCTGCCTTCCTGTGTCACATCACTGTTTTCTGCCTGTCAGCAGAGACACTCAGGGAGATCTGCCGCTCAGGGAGGGCTGCTCTAGACTGATGTCAGCATAACCAGACCGAATTAACCTGCAGTGTGCCAACATTTCACTAAATGGTCCCTCAACTTGTAAGGGGCTGGCAGTGTGAAAGCAGTGGCCATGCCCCCAGGCATCCTAGCCTGAGCCACTGACATGAGTCAGGCAGAGAATGGAACATGCAGGAATAACCTATTGTTCCCATGTTGGTGCTTTGAGCTGAATCCTTTCGCCCCGCTTGCTGTGTCCAAGTCAGGTTGCCAAGAAATGTATTCTCATTTATGATCGATGAAAAGAGAGACAGACGGCAATTCCTGCTGCGCACTCCGGGCTCCTTCTTTCGGGCAGAATGAGTCAGCATCCATCTCAAATTGTCCCTGGTGTTCAGGGCAGGTAGAGAATTATTTTGCCTGCCTGCATGTCTCTAGAGATGTCCCCAGATGTCATCAATGCACCCTGGTGGCCTGGTGCCAGAGCGCTCCCCGTGTGCCATAAATATACCACGAATTAAAGCTCAAGCCCATGCCAAGTGGGGAGGAAAGGACTTGCACTCGCCTGCTCTCTGCCAAGAGCCTAATTGCTCAGGCAGCCTAAGAGAGAAGGAACAACTTGTGTCCTCTGCTCTCACTCTTCGGTACCTGAAAACCTGGACTCAGCCAGACCTGGATCTAAGCCACAGCATTCAGAGGAAGTTTTGGCAAGAGCAAGGATGTTGGACCCCACTTGGTAGGAAGGGCAGTTGCTGTGGAATTTGTACTGAGACTCTTGTCTTTTGGACAGGACTGACCTGTGACACATGCACAGGGTGATCTGTTTTGCAGTATCCCTTCTAGCAGCCCACAGACAGGAAACAGGAGTCCCACAAGCATCACAGAAAACTGAACGACTCTGCTAAATTTAAAATCATAAAACATTAATAGAAGGCTAAACTGAGGATCAGTTGCATCTTCCTCCATCTGCCAAGCTCTGCTTTCTCAGCACAAAGCACGTAGCTCGGGGAAATTCTCCCATCTTTTGCCATTAAGGTTTGTATTATCAGCTTTCCCTGTCACACACAGAGCATTACCTTAGTTTGGAGCTCTACTACCCAGCCTTTGAAACTTGCTTTGGGATTTGAGGAACCAGTGGTCTTACGAATTATCAGCAGAAATACACACATCAAAGTCCCGCAGCTCAGGAGTGCTGTCTGGCATGAGATGGAGCTCCATGCACATGCTGCCTCCGGTCCAGTTCAGCCATCGCTTCCTCTGAGCTATCTCAGCACCGAGGATCAAGAGAAAAGAACTACCTTGCCTTCCTACATCAGCAAATGTACCCCAATGTGACCTAGATAGACGACTTGCTTGGCTAAGGATGCTCGTGGTTTCTCCCCCTCCCCAGTTTTCGGTGTGTTTAAAGAGCTGCACACGGGACCGTGAGTTTCCAGAGCGCTGTGAGATGCCCACGCTCCCCAGGTTCTTACTGCCACAAAGGAGGGGATCATTTCCTGACAGGTTACCCGGAATGCTCTTGCAGACTGCACAGGTCACAACTAAACACAGCTACCTGTCGGTGCTCTGCCCACCTGGAGGAAGAGAAGGCTGGCTGGCTGTTTCCCTTCTAGCAAACAGTTAGTAGAATAAAATGTCGTCGTTGGACCGAATGCCTCTGCAGATTTGGGCAGGTGCAACTCCCACCTCTTCAAACAGAAGGATAACAAAGGAAATGTGCAGCTGCCAAATAAACTGGTCACTGGCTTCCAGGAGAGGAAGGGTTATACACCAGTCATGCGCTTTCCTCAGTGCTTCAAGAACAGCTGTCTGGCTGGGGGAAGCAGGGTGAAGGAGGAGGGTCTCTGAAAGAGGAGGGTTGCCATCTTGCCATTTGGTAGCCTGACCTTCAGTATAACCCAGGGCAGAGAATTGATGTGGAGGCTCCTGCATGACCCTGTGGCCTTAATTTGTGGTTGTAGGTGGTTTAGATGCCATGGCTTGCTCATCTCTTGACGGTGGAGAATCGCCACATCCCTGGTCAGGTATCGCAGTGGTCTGCTACACTCAGTGAGTCACCTGAACAGAAAAGGTGCTCTTCAGGCAGAAGAATCTGAGCATTTAGCACTGTCTTTCTCATCTGAAGTGGCTTTCTGCCGTGGATCTCAGTGTACTGTGTAGATGATGAGGACAGAACTGAGCCTCTGGGAAACAACACATGGTTGAAAGATTGCCCTGTCCATGTGGTGAAAATGAACCTGGCTTTCCCAGAAGACAGTTCTGATGCCTCAGGAGCTCGTCCTGCAGTAGTCTGGGACCTCTTCAAATGGCAAATTCAAGTGGATCCCAGCTGGTAGGAAGGATCAAACGCTTTTGTCCAGCCTTGCGGAGAGACTCATGGCATTTAAATGCTGACACTGAGAAGGACAACGTGCCAAAACAGCAAGTTTCAAAATTCTCCTGAACCCTGAAAACTCTGTGTTTTCCAAAGGGAGCGCTTCGGCAGTGAACATCTGTCAAAGGAAATAACAGAGGAGCAGAAGGGCATCACCAACACGGGAGCCAAGAAGTTAATTCCTGAAAGCTGACTCCAGAAAGCTGAGTCTTAAAGTATTCCTGTCGTGGGAGCTGGCATGGTGTGTCCCCAGCCTTTATTAACATCAGTTCATCTCCAAGTTCTGATCAGGATCATCATGACTACTACTGTACACGTACACGCATAGGGCACGAGTGAAATCAAATTCACTGTCCTTGATCCAATGTCCTCTGATCTCCAGAGCAATTTCCCACGAACACTGCTGGTTTTTAATAGTACAAGCCTTCCTTTTGTTGAAGAACGTCTGGCAAAATGCTAAGGATCCATAATTGGGCAGAGAATCAAGCTTATCTAATGTAATCAGGGACACTACAAGATCAAATACTGACTTTGCACCAGCAAAGCCGTTGCTATGAGGAATGAAGAAGCCTGGCTGGGCAGATACCATCCTGTAGGCACCAGCTAAGACATTTTCTCAAGTCTTCTGCACTGGCAACAAAATGATTATGCACAAAGAGAGGCTTCCTACTAACTGAAATCAGGGTCGTGGGTGGGTGTAAGGGTGTGCTCTTGCTGGAGCACATTACATGACAGGGGCCGGGAACCCAACCCAGCAAGTCTCTGTATTCTTGGGCAATTAGATAAACCAGTGATGATTTCATAGCTGCAATTCCACCAGGTAATTTCATGTGCCTGGGAGATGACAATGTGCATAAAATTAAAAGCAAAAAGCTCCTCATCCTTGCAAACTCTATTACTGAGCACTCTGCTCTGTTCTATTTGCAGCACAGAAGCAGAAGGGAGGGCAGGGGTCACCTGAGCAGCATGGAAAGTACCGAGAGGGGAAGAAGAAATACGCAGGGCTGTATATTCACGGAGTTCAGTTCAAGAGAAAATATGTAAAAGCAGCTCTCTGATATGCTACCTCTCGGTAGCAAGGCTCAGCCTTCTGCCTGTGTGCAAGAGGAAGTCTCTTGGGACACAGTCCTCAGATGTAGCCCAACAAATAAAGAATGGAGAAAACCCTCTCCTCTGACCATCTTTGAAATAACAGAGCAGTTCAGCTTCTGAATTATTATATTTAAGCTGTCTTTCAACTTCCCTTTTATCCCCGACAGCTTTAAATCTCTCTGTGGGTGGAGGTCTGATGTTGGCACATGCAATTCAATACTTTAATCATTTTTTAACTACAAGATCAAAGCAAGCAGGTTTATATTACTCCAGTGTCCAGTACCTCATAACTATTGAATGTCAGGCAATAGCCCTCTCGATGCACTGTGTTAAAATAAATCTTTCCAGCTACGCTCCTTTTCACCAAAAACCAACAAAAAGAGGTATTTTATTAATCACATGAAAATGAGTACTGTAACTAAGAAATATAGCAAACTCATTTCTCAATTTACTCTGGGGCTGTGTGCTGCCTGAGAAGGAACCCCACGACAGACACTGCTAACATCTTACCCTCATTCTCACACAGGAACCCAGAGGAATTGATATCTGGCTCGTGGCCATGGTGTCTGAGCACCCCCTGAGGCACTATTCCTCTGGCCATGGCAGTTCAGAGCCATGGTGCCAGAAGGACGAAGGCACCTTTTACCCCCCCTGGTGTCAATCGCTCTCTAGCTGTGCCTGATTCCTGTCCACACCGGTGGTGGCTCTCCACTGCCCCGGCTATGGGAATTGGATCCATGTGTCCATGTCTCACACTCATGGCTGAGTGTCATGGGAATAGAGTTTTCCAGACTAACAAGTACACTTGTCAGTACTTCTGCAGACACCACCGACTTCAAGTGTGGGGCACTAACTGCAAGAGAGAGCAAACTTTTCACTACTCTGTATTTCTGGAGAAAAGACCTCACGTAAACACACGGCTCGTGAGCGTGTTCACTACTTCTCACGGCGAAGTTCTATTCTCTCATTTAGTAGAGACATAGGAACAGTGATTTGTCATAACTGCAACATTAGCTCTAAGCCAACTGTTCTGGGCAGGCTTTGCTTTAGGCACCCGAGCAGTCCCACTGTCCCATGCCTTCAGCTGTTCTGCACGCGTGTCTTCGCCAGGAGGCATTTCCAACCGACCACAGCACGCACAGTGCTTGCACTTTGTTGTCAGGTTGAAATCCTCCCAAACACTTCTCTGTCACAAGCTGTTCCAATTAAGGAGGCATGCAGTAATATCCGTAATTACATTTTACTTTGATGAGAGATCTAGGCATTTTTTTCAAAATGCATGTTGTATAGGGTTAGGGAAATCTTCATTTCAATTCTTCGCATAGTTTGGCTTGAGTCATGTCTCTGCCCTGCCCTTCCTCAGGCTCCAGGCCCTGCAGGGACGCATGCATCCTTCTGCTGCGGCAACCCAGGCTCTGGATGCAGACGCCAGCAGCACAATGCTGGGTCGTTTCTGCTGACTCACCCCAGTGCTAAATCCGTGAGCTCTGACAGCTCCAGTGCAAGAAGAGAAATAAACCCAAGCAGCTTGCATGAGGGGGTCCTGTTCTCTTGGAGCTGTCAAGTTCCAGTGAGCGCTTGGAAGGAGATTTATATTCTGTTGATTACAACGGTAATAAGCCACAAACACAAATTCAAAGAGCAAGAGTCAAACAAATCCCTGTTCTTTTGAGTAAGATAAAATCTCTACCTTTTACACACTTATCTCTTGCTGTGTTCCCGGATAAAATATGTAATTTTAATTAACTGAAAGTACATGCCTTCAGTATTGAACTGGGTACTAAAAGCAAAGAGGATCACACAGCAGAAACGTCGTGCTGGCTGAGCGTACCTTCCTTTTGTGCTGAGAAATTGCTAAGTGCGCTGCGTCCCTCTCAATCGATACACATTAGTGTGTAATTGGTGACTATAAAAGTCCCCGCATCACTTTGCTTGTTCTCATGCCAAACAGGCACAAGCATTTATACGGTAAGCTTCCCAGTGCAGGTTCCACAGATAAATTTCCATTAGTTCTCTTTCTATAGCGAAGGAGCTACGGGGGGTGCAATTACACCTACAAAAAGGAAGGAAAATAACTCAAATGAGTCAATACAGAACTAAAACCAAGCAAAAGGAAATTCGACTCTTCACTGTAACTGTTTAATTCTGTTCAGATCTATTTGTCTCTATTATTTAAACTATTAGGTCAAAACCGTCTCAACTTAATACACATACGTAAGTATGGATTGAGGATAGATGTCTCACAAATGATGTGGTTCTGTTGTATCTCCCAGGCTTATTTGGCCAGTACAGATCCGTAGATCATACTGAAGAATTCTAGGTCAGGAATTGATATCTACATGAAGCAAATGGGTATGTCATTAGACATAACTCCTAGTCTCCATCCAAACCCATCTTGTTTTGCCATCTCACTCTCTCTTCTGACACCACCCTGTTGACTGGCTAGTGAGACATGTTTCTCTAGCTAGATTAGGGATTTTGCCAAGTCCTGTCGCTTCCACTTCTGTAGAATATTTAGAATTCCTCCAGTCCTCTCTGCCTTGGAATTCTTGGCCCTGCACAACCGTTTTATTTTGGTTGCTAGAAGCCCACACTAACCTAGCCAGATTTTGGCTGGCAGCACAGATCCTTTTAACCATGTCTGCTTTTCCTTGGGCACATCCTTGTTTACAGAGTCTGGTGCTGATGAGACCAGCACAGTAACGCTTCACATATAAAGACACCAATGAAAATCCACGCTGAGTTATTAAAACAAATAGAAGTGCCACAAAACAGAGCTGAGACTATGGCTTCGCCTAAGACTTGGGTTTTCTTTGGTGTTTTTGTTTCTGTTGGGTTTGGGTTTGGGTTTTTTTGAGGATCCATGTATCTGTCTACTGACTGCAGCTTCTTTTTAATGATTCCAAACTGTAAGCATGCGGTCCACTGTGTGACTTTTTCCTGCCCAGTTTGCACACAGGTGAATGCCCACAAGCAACCGTCTCAGGGGAATGGCAAACAACGTAGAGCCTCTGGTTCTGTCATTGAAGCTGACTGAACTGGGCTATCACAGCTAGTACTGTCCGTGTGTATGTTAGAGCTAGTTTCATGAATCCTGCAGACAAACGAACATGATGGCATTGTTAACGGCAGTGATAAAAATCACTCGTAGGAACGCAGTGCCGTCTGCTGCAAATGATGTGTCCCCCTATTGCCTTCCCTGGCGTTTTAAGCCAAATTCATGTGCAGTTTCAGTAGCAAACCTTTAAACAAAGCTCAGACGACAGTTACCCCATGACCATTTTTATCAGCATCACCTTCCTTCTCTGGTAGGTCAGATAGAGCACTTGTCCTACATACAAGGCGCACAACACTGCTCTTGTTTAAGAGTTGCCTCGGTGATTTACTAAAGAAAAAGTTAATCTTTTTTGTGAGTGCCTTTCATAAAACCCACTTTGGTTGAACTTGGAAAATGCAACTGTACAATAGGAAAGGGCAGGCCCTCCCTATTTTTTTTCATCTGAACACAATGGCAGGATGAGGGAGGCACCGCTCGTTACAAGGAATAGAGTTTAATCTGGTTGCCCAGGACCAAGTATTTTTCTTCCATCACTCTAGATGCCGATGTTTGCTTTCTGTCTGGGGGAAGAAACAGACAACACTTTTCCTCTTAATAAAAATCCTTCATAATGAAGCAAGAGCAGACCTAATTTGGAGGATCTTCACTTTGTTTGCAAGGAACTTCAGAGGTAAAGATGACTGGAGGTCTCCCATTCTGGTGTCAGTTGAGGGGGTTTAACACGTTCCTGCTCAGTTTGCTAGCTGAGAAGCGCTGAGGTCCATGTGATGGTGTTTGGTTAGCCTTACATGGCTCCAGCAACATTGCACTGCTATCACTCCCAGCTTCATTCAAAAGGAACTGCAAAACACACTGTTCTACCTAAAACTGCGGCTGGCAGGTGGAAATCTGGTCTTATTAAACACGTGTGGGAGCCTTTTAGAATTACTTCTGCAACTACAGACAGGACTTTATACTCAGTATCAGAGCAGTCCCGTTCTCTGGTGTGATAGCACCCAGTGCCGCCAGGTTTAAGGCTATCATCACAAATCTTCAGACAAGTTTCTTACGGTGCTGTGTGTCTAAGTATATGAAGACAAGAAATCCTAATCAGAAGTACAGTAATCTTTCACCTAAATGATTCATTTAAAGCCTCAAAGCTTCTGCAGAAAACCAGAAAAGCCTTAAGGACTCAAAGTACAAGCAAACTGAAATGCTTATTTATTTTGAATCCTCATTATGTCATGGCAAACTTCCAGGACTTGGGGGCTCCAGTGCTAAATCTTTTATGTTGTTGGCTGACAGCAAATGCTAACAACTCTTCAAGCATCTTGTCCTGTCTGGATGTAGCATCTGGTAACAGCAGTGACTTACATTATTATCTGTGAGCAGGTAGAAATAAGAGCTGGAAGATTTGTGTTATCTTCTGGAATTCATCTCATTTAAAGCCAGATCTCCCACCCTTTTCTTTCAGCAGTACTTAACTCCCCTAAATCAAGGGAGAAAGGGAAAGACAAAGGTTGAAGACTCAGAAAGAGAAGACTGAAGCTATCTTTCCCTTACATCTCCTCACATGCCAGGGGAACAGCCCCACTATTCACTGAGCTGTAGGTACAAAAGAGGTCCAGCCTGCAGGTCGTCCTCCCGAGACTCTGCTGGGAACACTGGAGGGACTCCAGAGATAGGAGACAGAAGGTAGTGGAGGTCTGGAACCCGTGCATTGTCTGCCATTCACTTCTGCACAGATAAATCCATACTCACCCTGCATCACACAGCCTGGAACAGCTCAAACTTGGTGGAATCTGGCAACTTGCAACCAAAACTTAGTAATTCTCAGCCACCATGAGATGTTTTTCCTTGGGACATGTGCTCCCGTGATTCCGCACTGCTGGAAACACATCTCTCATTTAAGCTTGGCTTCTCACTGCGAATTATTGCTATTTCAGTGCCCCGTAGCATCTCCTTGCAAGAGTGAATTAGGCAAAAAAGAAGCACAAAAGATCCTGCACCTGACCTGAATTGTCTTCTGTCTGCCTGCACCAGAGATTGGAAAGTACTTGTCTGGTCCTCTCCATTACTGAGTCAGCTATCTGCATGCACTGCCAAAGGAAGCCACGGAAGCTGTCTGCACTGAACAGAGGGATCAGAAATCAGCAGAAGAGACAATCATGTTTCGTTTGAGCCACTGTCAAATGCAAACCTACCAGCAATGTAAAACTGCTCACCGCAGGGCTCACTGCAGACTTGCAGATGCCCTGATCTAAACTGATGACATTTAGGTTGCATGTCTGCTTCACTGCTCTTTTTCCTATCAGCCTTCATATCGCTTCTCAGCCAGTCTGTCTGCTTGCAGACACTGCTGCATGGATTCCCCTCGGGGACATGCTTTAAAACGTTTCTTTGCAACCTTAAGGATTAGCTGCTTATTTTTAAACAGAGCTTTAGATTCTGAAGCAGACTGTGAAAAACAATCACAGTGAAGAAGCACCAAGTCCTTCTGCAAACTCTGCCCTGATCACGGGCCATTCAAAGATCTACCAGCAGCTGTTAACGTACCGTTATGGATGTTTAACAGGGCTTCCTGTTCCTAATGAACACAGCTCTCTGAGAGAGGAGACAAAGTGCAGCGCTGTCCAGTAAAATAAAAGCGGTGTACATTCAGCCAGGAACACACTGCGAGGCCCCGAGAGATGAGCTGATCTCGGGTTTCCCTAACAAAGATCTCATCTGTAGTCACCGAGCACTGCAGGAACTGGCACAGCTTCAGAATGAGCCTGATGATCCTGCTCCCAAAAGGAACTGATTAGGAGGGATGTTCCAGGAGCAATCGGATACAGGCAGCACAGTCCAGAATGCCATCTATGGGGTAAGAAAAGCCACAACAAAAGCCAGCAATCCTAAGTATTTTCATGTCTAAGAATGCCGATCGAATCATATAACTTCACTCTGGCTGTGAAAATAAAGGCTTTCTAAGCATTCCTGGAAATGTGGTCTTCACAGATTCAAAGGAGACAGGGCGGATGGCCAGCTGTGTTGGTGTGAGCATGGCACATAAACATTTCCATTTGTTTTCTGCTGGTTTACACGTGATTTTAACAGGAATTGTACATACAGACCAATTTAAGGTCTATAAAGATAGAAAATGTGCTAATACTACTCATTTGTCTATGCCTTGCTGCTCACAGGATGTAACCGGGCGTATGTGAAGCAAAATGTGATGTTGTGAAGCAAAAAAAAGATGATGCGAAGCACCCTGGTGGTGTTAGGAACAAGGATGATGTACGTAACACAGGCACCTTGCAAGAACAGCTTTCGGCATCTTCTGCCAAACACACAACTTCTGGCAACAGTGCCAGGGGGGTACCTGGAATTCTGCTTCATCAATACTGTGAAATAAATTAAAGGGGTGTTTCCCAATATGACACAAAACCCCAAACAGTACCAAATTCATGATCTGCGAGAGGAGGGCATTTTCCTCAGGCAGTCCAAGTGATGAGCGTATCAGACCTAGTCCCAGCAAAAAGCAGTGCAGAGAACAGCTCTCTATCAATTAGAAGTAATTACGCAGCTTTCCGCAGCACAAACCAACCACTCATCCTGAAGCCCCAGGCCTTGTCCGTCCATCTCGCTCAGCTGCAGAGGCAGGTGGCCACACAAGCCGTGTAATTCCTGCGGTCTTGACACCTATCAACATTAAATGCGTCTGCCTCTTCCATTCTGCAGCCGTTCTAATGATGTGGCTGCAGGCAAGGAAGAGGCATTAAGAGAGGGATCATGGCAGAAGTGAAAACAGGAGATTGACAGAGATTAGGGTTGAATATCCTTCAGCTCACTTTTACTGTGATCATACTCATGGCCAGATCTCCAGTGGAAATGATCTGGAAGCCTCCTACAGTCTCCAAGAACTTAGTGCGTAACAAGATGGTCACACGTAGGAACCAGGGAGAAGGGCTGATTTTTGTGAGGCTTTTGGTTGGGTTTTTGGGTTGGGTTTTTTTGATGAACTATAACTGAAAAAATGCAGATGGCTACAGAACATCAATTAAAGAGAACAGAATCGGTCAAGGATTCCAAGTGGAAACATTCAGAAGTTAGGAAGCATCAATGCCAACAGTTTTGAGAGTCCAAAGTTAAATGCCTGGGATTCTAATTTTCAACTCTACTTTCTAATTTTCAAACTCTACTTTCCAGCAAACTCTCAACAACGGATCAGCTCAACTGCTTGCAGGTTACTTGCTAAATCACCACAGCTTAGTCAGTCTGACCCCTACATTGCTTCCTGACCTCAACACTCCTGTACTGAAGCCCTGCTGCCCCATATCCCAGCTCACATTCTGCACTGCCGTAGCGCTCCTGGGCTCCGTTATCCACTCTGTCCTTCAATCACATCACTCTCTTTGAACTATGCTGTGGAGAAATTCACACTGTCCTTCCTCAGAGTCCTCCTCCGACTCACTTCTAACCACAAAAATCTCACAAAAGAATTAAGGCTCTTTTGCTCTGTGTTTTGACACCAATGAGAACAAAATGTTTCTGGATTCCTAAGCATTGCTGCAAGACAAATAAATATGAAAACAGTGCAGAGTGTTTAACAGAGAAGAGGCAGGAAAATGCTATGCTAAGCTGTGTCTCCTTTGTTTCCTACCTCATAAATCAAAGGGGCATGTATTTATATTTAAATAGTTCAAAATAAAATCCAGGTGCCTGCTTCCTGCATATGGTAGAAAAAAACCCCTTCTGACCACTTCTTCTCTTCGGAACTTCTGAATTTACCGAGCAGAAATGTCTAATACAGGCAAATATTCAATGAAATTCCTTTGGAAAAGAGGAGAGCTTCCGCTGGACCTGTGCCAGCCTCAGATTCTGGCTAGCCCAGCTGGTAGCCTCCTTAGAACCGAGGCTTCCAGCTCCCATGGATTCAGCAGACCTTGCCAGGCAAACTGCCTGAAGATTAGGGACCGTTTGGATTACAGTGTCTGCAGTGCAAGGCAGGTTACCAGGCAGAGCAGTGTCATGGTGACTGGAGAGCTCAGAGATAGCGGGGTCATGGCGAGAGCCATTGCCAACATTACAGTATCCAGCAAATTGCAATCCAGTTCTTTTTACAGGCAGTTTCAGACTACTGGAGCATCAAGGTTCTCGGGGCAATCAAAATGCTTTCCTCCTTCCAGCTGTTATTACACATATACAGGGCAAACAGCAGCGGATTCTCCTTGTCCCTTTACTCTCCTTCAGCCATTCCTTATCGCCGTACTTCAGCCTTGTCTGTCCCGCTGTACAGATCAGCTTTCAGCTCTTTGTGGAAAGACACCGTTCTGTTTGGGAGCCCTGTACACCACAGGAAGAGCCAGACTCTAGCTGTGCACCTACTGCAATACAAACAACAAGATGTTATCACTTTCTTTTTTCCCTCATTACAGAGGAGCTTATTGAAAAATCAAAGCCTTCTCTCTAATAATTTTCACCCTGTTAGCTGTAGGCAACGTTTGCTGGGCAGTAATTGGAATAACGTAACAGCATTTAAAGTCTGCATGCTATTGTTTGGGGTTTGCTTGGGGTTTTTTCTAGATGATGTGTTCTTCCCTCAGATGAAAAGCTAGAAAGCAGAATTCACTTCCTACCTTCTTACCTCCCTCTCTCTCCTTTACACCACATTGAGACTTGTCATATCGCACTCTCATTTTCTTACAGACTGTTCAGTTTGTGTCGTAGTTAGTTAAGTTGAAGTGCTTTTTCCTCCACTACTTCCAGCAGACTGATTTGACATGCCACAATACCCATGCTGAATCTGTTTCCATTTGTGTGCCGTACTTAGTTCAAGAATTTTAATGATGACATGGCCTGAACAGGGAGCTTTGTATCAGCACTTCCTTTCGTGAGGCAGATGGGCACATTTCAGCTCTTCTGGGAAGTGAGGCACAGGTGACTTTTCCTCTAGTCACTTTGCAAAGTAAAGACCAAGAGAGTCCTTTCTCACTAGAAGAGACACACTTTAATCCTCTGGCAACAAAAAGGAGCTAATGGAAGCACCTAATGGATATAAACTGAAATATGCTTCTCTCTTTGCATGGTGCACACAGGCCCTCTCACCATTTCCATCTTGTTCATGCTGCTAACTGATCATTATCAGAGGTTACAAACCCATATGGGGCAGTGCTGTGTCTCAGCAACTGTGCCTGGTCTTTCTGTGTAACTTGAAACTGAGCTACAGCCCAGAAGTGAGACGTGGAAGGTGGGCATGTCTGCCTTTGTGGGACTTCATGTGTGAACACAGCCCTCCCGACCTCTGAACACTAAGGCACGTCCTCAGTCTCTGCCTGTTAAATCCTTACTTCAGCTAGGATATTCACAAATGATAATTTCCAGAAAGAACTCTACAGCTTTCAGGTACAACTGTAATACTTGAGCACCCTGAAATACGTTTTCATGCAACACTGCACTCAAATGTTCAGGTACATTAGTGAGACCAGGTCTGTGACACATCACAACCCAACATGCTTCCCACCCAGAATGGAGTAAGTAATCCATCACATGCTATGAAATGCTCCCCAAAACACACACACACTCAAAACCTTAGCATGGTGTCAGACTGTTTATTGAAGAGGGCAATCAACCTGGGTACCTGGTAATTCTTAATATAAGCACTAAGAGTTACTCTAAACGTGGGGCACATGCATACTGTGTTGACTTAAATTGGACTTGGAAGACTGAAATAATTTAATAGAACAATATAGCTTCAGTTCCCAGGAGCTCTGAATGACCTTGAGATCATCCTGAAAAGAAACAGAAACACTCAATGATGCCAATAGTTTCCCAAGTGTTTTCAACATCAGCACATACACTTAGTTGCCTACTTGTTACCACAGCTTCGCACAGATACTTTAACAAACACACTTCCCTGTCAGGTAAACAAAACATTTGTCAATTGCCTCATCAGAAGTGATGGGAAGCTTTCTGCCGTGACAATGCTGCCTGGTTTACTTCTGAGTGTTCCAACTGCTGGATCTCTTCTTTTTAGTCATACGTAGTGCAAGTAGAGAAAAAGAGATGCAGGACATTTCAGATTATTCTCTGTGTGACTGATCTATCAACAAGATTATTTGATGTACGTAGCAACTGAAATAGCTGCACACTGCCACTCTGCATTCACAGTGAACGCAGGCAGAGGGATCATGTTCACAATGCATTGGGAGCTCTCTTGCTCGTGAATCCTCAAAGCCATTTCCAGGAATGCCAAAATCCAAGGGGAATCCAAGCTAGTGTTGCCTGATGCCAATCAGAGTCCTACAGAAATTCACGTTTGTTAAATCAAGCAGTGATTTGTTAAAAACCACCCCTGGAGTAAAAGAGGAATCACAGAATCATCAGGGATGGGAAGGGACCTCGAAAGCTCATCTAGCCCAATCCCCCTGCCAGGGCAGGATCACCCAGAGGAGAGGGTAACTCTTTTGGAACTCTGACAGATGAGCCAGGTGAGTGTAATGACGCTGCATTTACTCTTCTGCCAGGACACGTGTGGCTGCACTCATGGCCTTGTCTGGAAGCTGGCCCTGAAAGGCTGAGCAGCCCTCACTGACACCACCGGTTACCAATGAATCAGTGCTGGCACCTGCACCTGCACAGCACGCACACAGAGCCACGGGGCCGTGGGAGCACCTGCACACAGACCCCAGACCGTGCTCTTAACAGCAAGGCTCTCCTCTGGAGAACCTGACCCTCCTTGTCTGGGCTCTCTGTGGCAAAACCCGGCCCGTGGGTTACACCAGGCCCTCAGAGAAGGGGTCTTCTGTTCGGGGCAGAGCCGCCCCGGGAGTTTCGGTGCAAAGCCTGGCAATAACTCAGGGAGAACTCCGGCCAACCCTCTGAGAAAACAGCATCGCAAGCCGGTGTTTATGGCCAGCACAGGCCCCGAGCCCCGTGCCGCTGCCCTTCCAGCTCCTCTCTGCGGCAGCCGGGAACCACAGCCTGGGAGGGAGCGGCCAGGCTCCGTCCTGCACCCGGAGCCCGGCCGCCAGCGGCTGCGCACGCCCTTCCTCCTCCTCCTCCTCCTGGTTGCCGCTGTCCCCGGCAAGGATGGAGGCCACCGAGGAGCTGAAGCTCAGGCCCTGCGCCTCCTCCCTCTACCTGCGGCCTTTCGGCCTTCGTTACCGGCAGGTGAGTGGCGCTGCCAGCTCGTCCCCCGCCACCCGCCCGATCCCTTCCCTGGCGGCCGTGCGGCCCGCCCCCTGCTTTTCCTTCGCTGCGGCCGGGCGGCGGTGCCTCGCTTCGGCAGGGGGCGGCGGGGCCGGGCGTGGGCCGCGGGGA